>JAHPZR010032649.1:17500-20386 GCA_019787425.1 Platygyra sinensis | reverse complement strand
CTGAGATTTGTGTGTTTTCTAACACTGAAAAGGGCGTGAAGGGCCTTTTCTTTCAATTTGTCAAGTGCCAATTAAAGGTTACCCGTTGAAGAAATGAGTGTTCCTAAATATTTGAACAATTCCAGCAGGTTCGTTGTCGATATGAAAATTAGAATCGGTATATTTCTCAGCACGTTTTTGAAAGATATAACTTTGGTTTTTTTTTATTGATACTTAACAACCATGTGCTGCAATAGGATGATAGAGTGTTAAGGCAATTTTGCAGTCCAATTTAGTGGAGGTCGAGCGCGCAATAGGGATATAGTATGGGAACCGCGTAGCACCCGTGAAATAGGAAATGATAATTTTCTTTAATATGTTTGGGTGCCGGAAGTAGGCAATTCTAGTCTAATACTGCCGATACACCAAATCCCCCTTGGGTATTACCCCTTTAAAGGAAATTTTGGAGTCTCTACGGGCCAAAGAAAATTTGACCTCGGTGAGGTTTGAACCCACGACCTTATGATTAGATCTATCGATTTGTAGAGCATCGAATGAAATTAAAACTTTGCCGAAAAAGATAATTCAATCCTTTTAATGTTTTCCCCATGATGAACAAAAGATCTAAAACGCCTGCTAGAAATAACGGGGAACTTATAGACTACCAGTACTCGCCTTCGGCTTCGGCAGATAACACACTGTCGCTGCAGTGGTCTCGTCTACAGATTCTGGGGCAAATTGGCCACTAATGTGAGCAATCAGAAAGTGATTCGGTGTTAACGGTACATCATCATCACTGAAGATTTGCTGACTGGTATGTGAGGGGCCTTGAGTTCAATAGTGCATCTACACCTGTAAGCGCTGTCATCAGTTCTTCGTCCGTCACATCTGCGTTGCCCAACATAGCTCTCACAGCCTGTTTTGCTGCTTTGATCATAGTCTCGTGTACGCCTCCAAAATGGGGTCTCTCTGGAGGATTAAAGTGCCATGTAACTCCATTGTTTGCCACTGACTAGGTTATTTTGTTCTGATCCAACTTCACAGCTAATTCTCTCAGCTCTCTCTCAGCTGCCACAAAGTTTGTTCCATTGTCAGATAGGATCTCTCTAGGTAGTCCTCTTTGATTAACCATCCGATAGAAGGCGTTCGGGAATGAATCAGTGTCTATTCCATAGGCCATTTCAAATCTCCCTTGTTGCTAAACAAGCCGTAAACAGGCGCAAGTACCGCACAAGTACCGCTTTGGCCTCCGAGATCCTCTTCCCTGAATTGCAACAAACGATCGAGTCTGATCAGTGGAAGAGGTGCCTTAATTTGTTTTGCGACTGTTGCTTTTCGCCGGCGGCACTCATTACACGCTTTCTCCAATTCTCGAATTTCTTCACCACCAGATACTATCCAGAATCACGTCCATAGGGCTGCTAACGTATGATTCGTTTCACTTGCATGGTTCCCCTTTTCGTGGTAATGCTTAACAATCAACTTTGTCAAGTGATGCATGCGAGGAAGAATTATCGGGAAGCGAGCGTCGTGAGATAGAAATTCTGCGTATTTTAATCAACCGTCACACCTCATCAGACCCTCCTCGTCCAATCGTGGTCGTAAAGCAAGCACTTACTGTTCTTTGGTAGTTCTTTTTGCAATTCCTAATTGCTTGAACTTCTGCGCTTTCGATTTCGATTGGTTCTCCAATTTCTTTCTTGCGGACTCTACAGTTTCTCCACGAAACAACAAACCCATGCAAGAACTTGGGTGAATCTTTTCCCACTTGAGTAACGTTCAGGACTCAAACGCCATGGCTGACCATCTTGTTTAATGGTTATCATTGCTCGCCCTCCATCGTGCTCACATCAGTAAACTATTTTTGGCAGCTCTGATTTTGATTTCTTGACTTCTGTTGTTGCCGAAAGATGATCCATTTCTACTTTATTTACGGGCCATTCGCCTCCTTGTGTCCTGAAAAGTCTGGTCCTTTCCACCATTCCACCATTCCACCATTCCACCATTCCACCATTCCACCATTCCACCATTCCACCATTCCACCATTCCACCATTCCTCACTCTTCACCAATTCTGACAGTTCCAGCCGGTCCCTCGCAAGGGGATCTGCTGGGTTGTTGTTGGTTGGGTCGTTACGTCATTGTTTATGGTTTGTTGCAGTCCGGATCTCCCCAACGCGGTTATGGTTTGCTATGAAGGGTTTGAACGACCGACTTCTTCCTCCAATCCACTATCCGACCAGAAAACTGACTGACTTAAGTTGATGTTTAGGACTCTGGAAATGGATTCTGTCATTTTTAAACCAAGAACCGCTGCAATCAATTCAAGTCACGATATACTTGTGGTTGCAAATGGTGCTACTTTCGTCTTAGCAGCTACTAATCTTTCGGAGACTGTTCCGACTTTGTACATCGCTCTTGAGTAGACCTCAGCTCCGTGGGCGACTTGTGAGGCACATTTCTTCTTCTTGTCCTAAGCACTACGGTAGCTCATAGGGACAAAACACTTCCACAAATATAAAACTCTTCCACAAATACAAAACATAACGACCCGTAACACTTCCACAAATCACGACGGATGGAAAACACTTGTTGTGATGGAAAACACTTGCATGGATCGAAAACAATTCTCAGTAATACAAACACTTTCACAAATCACTATACATTTCCACAAATACGAAACACCCCCACAAATCACAAAACGCTTGCACAAACTGAATAACTTATCGAACAGTTAACACATACGTGCGGAGTGCTTCTTGGCTTGGCTACTACGTCGGGGGTAGAAGGGGAATATTTCAACTTAAGATATTCCGTATTCCGCTGTTCTCCAGGGGTGAATATTCCCATTCCTTGTTAATATTTCGGAGGGTATTCCTTATTATCTTAGTCTTTAAGTGCTAGGTAG
>JAHPZR010032649.1:7500-15000 GCA_019787425.1 Platygyra sinensis | reverse complement strand
GTTGCGCACTGGGATAACAAAAAGTCACCTAAATAACCATATTTGTCAGCATCGTGGCATGAAAACAAGCACGGTGACCCCCTCTTTTTATTACGTTTTTAACATCTCCTTGTACTGTAATGACACCATACCAAGTTTCATCGGAAATCTATGGCGGTTTTTTTTACTCCGGAATCACCTTAAAGCATTGCAAAATTGTTGAGCGATGACTACTGAGCTATACAGCGAAGAGACTCAAAACAATAGAATTGTTTAGTCACTCGAGGCATCTTTCGAAACGAGCAAGAATATTGAGGCCGAGAAAAGGCAGATGCCTTGTGTCACGAGGAAACTTGTCCTCTGTGACCTTGAATTAAGAATGTTCGGACTACACTGTTCAAAGTAAACATTCAGAATTATTCTGCAAGTTATCCTCCTTCTTTAGATGCTTGCATTGATCGTACGCAGTTTATGAGGATGTAATTTATATTTGCCTATAGATCTGCATCGTAAATTAGTTTCGCACTTTACTTAGAATTGTAAACTTATCGTTATCTTAGGAAGTGGATAGCTGAAATATGATTTGTTCTTGGGACTGAAAGTCTTTAGGACCGGACAGCTGATGTTACGTTAGAATCTGTAACAAATATCATTCAGTTAACAAATAAAGAAGCCTCGACTGTGCTCTGTTATGTTGTAAAGCACGCAGGAAGCGGTAGAGCACGAAAGAAGTGTTGGGGAAAACACGAGACGCAGTCGAGTGTTTTTCCCTACTTCTTGAGTGCTCTACCACTTCCTAAGTGCTCTACAACTGAACAGAGCACAGTCGAGGCTTCTTTTTCTTGTTTTATGATAAAGAATTCAATAATTTCCCCACGCATTCGCTAACCAAACTTTATTTTCCAAAGGAGTAAAAGTGGCGTCAGCCGTGTATTAATCTCTGATATTAAAAAAAGAACAATCCTTGTAAGAATTGTTCAAATAATTTGATTGGCTAACGAAACGACAGCTGTCAATCACAAACTGAACTTCGGCTAAGCTTTCACTTTCGCGTTGCTTTCGAGAAAACGATGCCTTCGAAGTTCACTTTTCAGTAAATAGTTTAGCCCGTTTTAATTAGGACGTAAAGGCAGATAAAGGTTGCTAGTCCAGAGGAATCCGGTCTCATTGTGACTCACGAGAACGTACACTTTTCCAATGGAAATTACGAAAGAAGAAGCTCAAAGCTTGAGGATGAAAATGCCAAATGCTGAGTTGTATTTGAAAGAAGCTACAGTTATTTGCGGCTTTTCCCTCCTTGCAGCAAGATTGCCCGAACTAAGGTCAAAGTCAAGTGTTTTCCATCCATGTGGAAGTGTTTTGTCCCTATGATCATGAGCCACTGTAAAGCGCAGACTTCGTGGAACTTTAATGGTAGGTGGGTCTTCCAATTCACTGAATTATTTAATAAGATAACTCAGCTGGACACTGGGGATACTGTAAATACTGACCCCATCGAAATCAGTAATATACTCAACACACATTTCTCCACAATAGGACCTTCCTTAGCCTCTGAAATTAAAGATACATCCAGTAATTTTACTGATTTTATTATCCCTGCAGAACACATTTTTAATTTGGCAAAAGTATCATGCCAGGAGGTCTTCAATTTAATTCAGAAAATACCGAATAATAAAGTCAGTGGTCTCGATAACATCTCAGCGCGTCTCCTGAAAGAAGCGTCTCCTATAGTTACTCGCAGTCTAACTTTCATAATAAACCAGTCAATTACCACTGGAATATTTCCAAATGCTTGGAAACGAGCTAAAGTTACGCCAATATTTAAAGAAGACCTCAGGACTGATCCTAACAACTACAGACCTATCTCAGTTCTGCCTGTAGTAAGTAAATTAATTGAAAGAGTTGTTTTTAATCAATTATATGAATATTTAAATAATAATAACTTGTTAACTGAATCACAATCTGGCTTCAGACCTATGTTTTCCACTGAAACAGCTTTACTTGAGGCTACGAATGAATGGCTATGGAATATTGACAACAGTCTTTTAAATGGTGTGATATTCCTGGATTTGAAAAAAGCTTTTGATACCATGGATCATACTATCCTTTTGGGAAAGCTTAAACTCTATGGGGTCAGTTCTCAATCTCTTAACTGGTTCCAGTCCTATCTATCTGATCGAAAGCAACAAACGTTTATTGATGGAGCTCAATCTGATTTCTGTAATATAACATGTGGTATTCCACAGGGGTCTATTTTAGGCCCTCTCTTATTCACTATTTATATTAATGATCTCCCTTCATGTAATTTGTTTTCAAAACCCAGAATGTATGCAGATGATACTACCCTTACCACGTCTGCAGAAGACCCATGTGTCCTTGAACATAAAATGAATTATGATATGAATTTAATCCAGTCATGGCTGTCAGCAAACAAATTAACTTTAAATGTTAAGAAGACTAAATACATGCTTATAGGGAGCCAATTTAAGTTATCCCAAATAAATAGTGACTTCACAGTCAAAGTCAATAATACACCCATAGAAAGAGTAATTAAACATAAATCCCTTGGAGTTCAAATTGATGAATCTTTGAACTGGCGCCCACACATTGATACCATTTCAAAGAAAATATCCGCTGGTATTGCTATTTTAAGGCGTGTAAGTCATTTTATACCATTTGATATTAGAGTGAATATGTACAATGCACTGGTAATGCCATATTTTAATTACTGTAGTGCCGTATGGGGTAACATCAATAAGGGACTAGCAGACAAACTTCAAAAGCTGCAGAATAGGGCTGCTAGAATTCTCACCTATTCTAACTATGATGTTCGCTCAAGTGTTTTGTTGGATGAGCTTGGCTGGGAAAGGCTAGAATATGTAAGACTTAAACAGTTGGCTGTGACAATGTATAAAATCCATAATAATCTTTCCCCAGCGTATCTGAGGCGGATCTTTACCAACACCTCAAATGTACATTCACACAATCTCAGAAATTCTGAGATGAATTATTATGTCCCCAGACCCAGAACTGAGTCTGCAAAAGGGAGCCTACACTACAGAGGATCTGTTCTGTGGAACAAGATTCCCTCAGAGATTAGAAAACTGTCTAGTTTAAATGTTTTTAAAACTTCATTTGATGGGAAAGATTTTTTCTAATACACCTTGACTCATTTTAAGTCTTATCATTCATAATGTAAGTTTTTGTATTTTTAACATTATAGTTCCTTAGAGTATTTTAGTATAGTTTTAAACACGATTCGTAGGAAGACCATGTAAAGTGATATGATCTCGTGGATAAATAAAGATTGATGATGATGATGATGATGATGATCATTTACGTGCTTTAGTGGTCAGATCTTCCTGGAATAAATCATTCCAATCCAATCCAGAGATCCACATTTCTTGTAACAAGATTTTGGCCCAAATAAAAATGGTGCCACAAATCCAAGAGGATTAATTCATGAGGAATTTCCGTTTTGTTAGCGGAAAGTCTTTCTCTGGCGGATTTGCTTTGAAGGTAAAAGTGTCTTCTTCTGGCGACCACATGACCCCGAGCGTTTTTTGCCAACGGCAATGGATCACTCGCAAGGCAAACTTCTGCTGATCTACTCTTGGTTGGTATCCTTTCCAGAACCTTGGAGGATCAGCGGTGAGCGACCAAGACGGACGCATAGTTTTCAGCTTCGTCTTAACTTCAACTTTTGTACCGTTTTTCTTTTACTAGTTTCTTTAGTGCCAAATTTTAAGAAGACGAATCAAGAGCCCAAAGCTCAAATTAACGTTCTCTTTGGCGAGATCGAGAATCTCAAATCACAGCTAGGCGTCAATGCCGACGATGAGTCAACACCAGCAGCAGCAACAACAACAACAGCAACAGCAGCAGAACAGACTGTGAAAGACCACCGATCTCCCACAAACGAGCACAGCGATTTCCAGTCGGCTTCAGACTCGTGCAGAGGCAGAGCTCAAGCGGTTAAGCGCTCGTCTTGTCCAAGTGAGTGCGAAAGTCGACGAAGTAGGGAAAGCGATAGAAACCTTTGAAGAATATAGCTATCAATATAGTATCAAGATTGTCGGAGTACCCGAGCTTAAGGACGGTGCCTACTTTTGTTAGTGCGCACACGTTCTGCGTATCACGCAAGCCATGGTTTAAGCGCGCGCGCGCGCGCTGGGGTTGACATTGACGCTATCAACTACGCAAGCACACGACTAAAATTAAAGCAAAAAAATTTTCCTACTGCGATCAAATCAATTTTAATGAACCTGTACTTAAACCAGGGAGACCAGAATAGCAGCATATCGCTAACCACGTAATAACGTCTTCCACTGAGCTGAAAACCTACCTGTTATCTTTCGAAAATTACACTGAAATCCAACTGTAAACCGCAGATGGCGAAGTGCGCGCGCAAAAACGCAAATGTCTTACTTACTAGGGAGGTGACAGGAAAAAATGTAACGGGTACCGTAAAAGTTTTCAAAAAAGATTAATAACTTTAAAAAACGCGTGGTTACCCCTACATTTTTTGTTGCGAAATGGAAGCGGCAAGCCTATTCAACATGTGATTAGTTTCTGGTTGTGAGCAAAAGGTATTTAGACTATATTTTAGCTGAACCAGAGGAAGACTGTCAGAGACGTTAAAAGCGCTTTTGCAACGATTTTGTTATTAAAAACGTTCCATAAATGATTTTGATGTTACTATTTGCCATGAAGCTTAAAGATCTTTTTAAATGTGTTTGCATTTCTGTATATAAAGACGAATTCTAAGGAAATCTGTGAGGAAATATCGTTTCCCGCTTTTTTCAGAAAAATGCTGATGTCAGCATTTTTGTTGGGATTCAAGGCTAATTATCTCGAAAAAATGCGCGGCTACCCCTGTTTTTCTTTGTGGATTCCAATAGCCCTTGCAAAGATCTACTTTTCTCGCGTGATCCTAACTTGGCGCAAAAACCTTTGTATTTAGTAAGCACCGTCCTTAATAGCTAGGAAACGGCGATGGATACGAGTAAATTGTGTGTTAATCTGTTTATCGAAATGGGTGAGGATATAATTTTTCAGGATATAGATATTGTGCATCGAGTACCACTCCGAAGCGCCGGGAATTTGCCGAAACCTATCATATGTAAGTTTATAAGGAGGCTAGCAAAGGAGTTGGTCATGGCTCGCCGGAAAGATGCCTGCAAATCTATTCCTGTCAACCTTGGTCTGCCTGACGGAGTTTCTCTATCCTCAGTTAGAATCTTCGACCACCTCACACCCAAAATGCAAACTATCTTCTCGGAAGCGAAGAAATTTAAATCTAATCACCACTTTGAATTCTGTTGGGCCAAGAATTCCCGCGTGCTGAAGATCAAGGATATCGAGGATCTAAACAAACTTCTACGATAAGTATGTAAAACTTATTTGAAGTATGCCTAGCAAAAACTCGAATAACACAGCAAGACTGGAACAATTACCATCTCTACCAGGTTATTAATTTGAATTTGTTCCGTCGCCTCTTTCCGCTGGAGGTGTTGGTATGTTCATTAGTGGCAAATTTAAGTATAAGATAATAGAAAAAATGTCAACCAACGCCTTTCAGGCTCTCCGGATCGAGTTTCTTTTTGAAAAGAAAAGCAATATTATCTGTGGAATAATCTAGAGACAACGGAACTCTCCAGAGAGCTTTCAGGCATATTTTGATGAGGCCCTCCAGAGATTTAGTCAGTTCGACAAAACAATTTACATAATGGGCGATTTCAACATAAACCTCCTCGATGCCGAAACATGCAATTTCACCAAAGAGTTTTTATTCACCGTACAAAGCTATTCTTTCATTCCAACGATTGATAAACCAACTAGGGTATACAGCAGCTCGGCCACGCTTATTGATAAAATTTTTTCAAATAAATATTGCGGAAAAATCACTAGTGATAACATCATCTCGGATATAAGTGATCACTACTCTCAATTTTGCTTGACAGAATCCTCCTGTGAAACGGATTTCCCTAAAAAGACTATGATACGTGACTTCTCTAGGTTTTCAGAAGAGGACTTAGCGCAAGTCGATTGGGGATCGCTTCTTGCAAGAACGTAAGGAAATACAGTAGAACCCCGGTAACTCGAACTCTGAAGGGAAACGAAAAACTGTTCGAGTTAGCGGGGTTTCGAGTTATCGGGGTCGATTTAAACATTCAATTTTCCAGTTTAATAATTAATAGCTTATTGATTTTCAGCACTTCGGAATACGATACAGTGCAAATTAAACTTATTTCTTATTTTCACGAGAAACTAATACATTTTAAACAACTGTAACGATTATGCATTCTTATGACAATTCAATAATACTGTGAATGTACCTTAGTTTATTTAACAAACACAATTTATGTTCCGTTTTGCGTCGGGGTCGTTCCATTATCCGTAAAGTTCTTTTTGCTTAGGCGCAAAAAATGAATGCAGCGTCTGCTGTCGTAGGGAGTTGCTGAAGGTTCTTTCTACTAATGCCTCTATTTGCTGTACATGGCTTCTTATAATTATTACCTCTGCACCCTCGTTCACGAACAGACTGAGTGGAGTCAGCACATCAACTGCGGATCTGACTTCGCTTGCGGTGGGTTTCTAAGGGTATTCTTCTACGACATCAACTTCATCTATTTCTTCGTCCTCTACTGTTAGAATTCGATCACAGGATAAGAAAAGCTAATGGGATATAAATGGGCATCCGTGGCGGGTTATAAGAACCAGAAATTCGAGTTATCGGGGTAAATTTTGATCAAGGGAAACGAAATTCAGTTCGAGTTGGAGGGGTTTTTGAGTTATCCGATCTCGAGTTGACCGAGTAAAAATGACTGAAAAGTTGGGTCAAATCCAAGGGAATTGAGACTCAGTTCGAGTTAGCGGGGGAGTTCGAGTTATCCGAGTTCGAGTTACCGGGGTTGCACTGTATTGATATTGCTTTTTCAAAAATTTACAACAAACTCAACAAACTGGTTAATAAACATGCTCCGCTTAAACCTCTATCAAAGCGTAAATTCAAGCAATCCTTGAAACCCTGGATTACCAAAGGGTTGCTCAAATCTATTAAGATTAAAAACGTGCTATTTGCCTCAGGGGATATCGACAAATACAAATTCTATAGAAACAAAACTACAACGCTAATCCGACAAAGTAAGAAGCTTTATTATCATACATACTTTACACAACACATTCATGAACGATATGAAGAAAACATGGACTGGAATCAACGAGGAAATGAATCGCAACCAAAGGAAATCTAAACCCATTGTTGGTCTTAAACGATTGAATGGAAATGGCGTGACGCGTAACCCAGCGGAACTTCCGAACGTGCTAAATGATTTCTTTTCTACGATTGGCCAAAAGCTAGCGGCAAATGTACCAGATAGCAATTGTCACTATCGCGAATACTTGCCGTAAATCCTCTATTAAGCCCCCCGGGGGCTTATTTTTTTCAAGCACTTTTGAGGGGGGGGGGGGCTTAATAGAGAGGGGGGCTTAAAAGAGAGGGGGGGGCTTATTTAATTT
>JAHPZR010032649.1:0-2500 GCA_019787425.1 Platygyra sinensis | reverse complement strand
GAAACTAATGTAATTACTTATATTTCTAATTTTTAATAAAATTTTGTTGTTGTTGTTGTTGAGCGCAATGCTATTCCGAGACGAAGAGACATCGAGCTCTAGCAACTCCGGACTGCCCAGCTTATAAGATCAAAGTCAGACAAGATATTATCCCAGCCGCGCGATATTGCTTTGATGTAATCTTAAGCTTTTCTGTTACGACCCATATAATAGCTACTAAGCTGACAAGGTTTGTCATCTATTCCTCTAAAGAAAGGGTAGAAACGCTATATAAGTGGTCCCGTGGAATTACACTGGTTTTAGCAAGACTGCGGGGTGTAACTTCCTTGGCAAAAACCCATAAAACCGTGAAATGCACTGCACAAAACAATCCGAAAAACCGCCATCATTGTTGACGTAAACCGAAAACCAAAAAGAAAAAATTGGAGAAAACCCGCAAACCGTGCAAGACACCAAAAATTTGGCCAAATCCGCAAAACCGAAAATCCCAACGCCCCCTCTTGAACTAACTTTAGGAAATTTGACCCTTAACTCCAGCCTTTCACCAGCCAGTTTATAGAAAAAGAGTCTTGTGATACAAATGTATTTTTTAGACACGAACTCAATACGGGCATCATCACTTAGCAAGTTCAAGAGAATGCTAAAAAAGACATCACTAAGCAGCATGTCTTAAATGTAAAATGTAAATGTAATTTGTTTAACTACGGAGCACTAAGTAGTTCACAAGAACTCGTTCAGAAATGTCCGTGCATTTCCAGGATCGAATTGGAATTTGGAATGAATCAATGATTTAGGGTAAATGGATTCCTGAACTTTATATTTAGCGTAACAGTTTCTTTTACAATATTGTAGATGTATTTGTCACGTAACTTTGTAGGGACGATATAAATTTGACATTTTTGCTACGACGAATGTACAAGAGCATTGCCTCCTATACTAACCCACTTTTAGCAAGCAAGCTTTGAAAGCATTTCAAATCATTTAAAATAGGATCTTCTGTAGTATTTTCGGAGTAGCCTGCGAACAGGCTCCCAGCGAGGTCGGAAAAAAAAAAATTCGGCGAGCGAGTGGAAGTCGGAGCGTCGTGACTCCGCGAGCGAAGCGAGTGGGACGCGGGGGAGCCTGTAGACATTGTTTTCAATGTACCGTTCCGCCCCTTGGTGATTAGCCTGTTACATATCTGTCAAGGAGGTAATCAAACCTGTCAAAATTGATGGGTTTCCCCGCGCTGTTATAACAATCTACAGTAATTGATGGTAAATAAAGTAAACAGGCCAAACACGACTCTTACGAGAAAAGGAGAAAACTAGAACCGTTAGATCGTGCTAGGCGGCAAGTTTAAGAACTAAGCCGAACAATGGCATATACAACACGCAACACAGTCGACAGACTTGCGCGTAATGAGTTAACTTTAAATCCTGCGGTACAAGAACAATCAAAGGAGAAATAAACCTATACATCGAGCTCCGGGAAACATAAGCTCCATCAGATAGCTGCAAGAAACATAAGAATTTCTCTAGACAAGCCTATAGCTTTCTCGAAGTAAAGCTACGAAGGAAAACGTAGGAGAGCAAATATGACACCCGTGATAAGAATCTACCTACTGTTCTTGCAAACAGTTCTAATCATAGCCGGGCCCGGCGTCACAATATAGAATGCGAGTAAGCAACACGTTCACGGTAAATGTCATATTTTGTCCCTTCAAAGCAAATACTTGGAGACTTAACAAACAAATCTTGCAATAGAAATGAGCCAAAACAATACACTAAAACATGGCAAATTATAGAGGTGTCAAACTCAACGAAGCAACACGCAGATAACAGCGGAAATCATGCAGACCTGATGACTTCTTAAAATTTGCCGCCTAGCACGATCTAACGGCTCTAGTTTTCTCCTTATAACACAACACGAGATGCCTTTCATGAACAAGAGTGAATCGACAAAAAAGTCGAAAGACCGAAAAATAAACGGCAAATCTACAAATGGCACGAACCGTAGGAGTCGTGTTTGGCCTGTCTATTTTATTTACCATCATAGACGCGACAGCAATTGAAAAATTAGGATCTTCCCGCAACCAGTCTGTAGGATTCCGAAAACATCGCGCTTCTACGCCACAGTTTCCAGGCATAGCTTCTGCTCACGTTTCAAACAAGAGATATGACGAAAATGTTGCAAAGAATTGCTCAAAGCTGCTTCAAATTCGTCGTCAGGAACTGTGCATTGCACACGGAAGCCGTTGCTGACGGTCTCGGCAAGAATTATACAGAGTTGTCAAGATCTGTCAATTATTTATCTCAGAGCTGTCAACAGTCATCGATTCAACCAATCAGATCTTGATACCAGGAGCTGGTATCATGGAACGGCGGCATCAATGGAATGTCTACAGGCTCCCCTGCGCACTGCCTCCTCACCAGACCGCTCTCGGCTCGTCCCGCTCGTCCTAGACTACACGGCTATCTCGCTCTAAACCCAACCAAACCGGGAGCCTGTTCGCAGGCTA
>JAHPZR010032647.1:10000-11665 GCA_019787425.1 Platygyra sinensis | reverse complement strand
CTATCCAGTTGACGACCAGGAATTTAAATATTATACTTTGTACTACGCCGACTCTTTGTACACCTGTACGTGTGCAACACCGACTTTCATTTAGTACGCAAATAGTTCGTTAGCGGTGCATTTAGGTTCCTTTCGGCATTAAGATATATTTTCCCTTCCCTCGGAAGCTATCCAGCTGAACTACTTTACACTAATGAAGTTTTATGAGTTTTCTTGAGAGTTAGCCAGCTGAACTATATTCCAGTAATGAAGTTCTATTCATGGACAAGTTTTCTTTGCTCTCGGTAACACCAAGTGAGAATTTTAATTTCCTAAGTTTGCTCAGTCTTAATTTCAACCTTTCAACCTTTAATCTTAGCAATCTGTTTTTAATTTAAGAAACTTCGTAGTGTTGATTGAGATTTGCTATCGTAATTAAGGCTTTTCCGCTCGTATTGTATGTTAGAAGTTGCATTACCATATTGTAAACACTTAGCTTGTTAGGATGATATATAAGCAAGTGCATTTGTAAAGTTTTTCGATTACATTGACTATGCGTTCGACATCGATTACATCGTCGATCACTCAGCCGAGTGCAGAATAAACTACTGTTGCACCAAGCTATGTCTCTTCCTTGACGTCCGTAGTGAAGACCATCGAAGTAGATCCCCGTGTACCAGGAATTCGTGACGAGATTCCGTTCCCGCAAGCGAAGCAGTGCTCTCCAGAGCTAGATTTCCCCAGTTGTCAGTTCAGTTCTCCGTTCAGTCAGAAATTACAGCGCTCGCAGGAAAAACTTATCGTCACATTTGGTTTTTTGTTTGTTTGTTTGGGAAAGACAAAGCGCTAGCCTTATTAATGGGTACCTTTCTATAAATCGAAATGGTTTAGTTTATTCGCTAAGAGCATGGGTTCCAGTCAGGGGGATAAAAAAAATTAGTGGCGAAGGATCGGCACAAACAGAAGACTGAATACAATGAGGAGCGTGTGCCCAGCTAGAGGTCAGGCCGTCAGGCGCACGAGATGGACACGTGAGAGAAATGTCTGGAACCATTGACAGACCGTCTTAATAGATTAAGATAACAGTGATCTTTACTTAGGAAATGAAAGGTTTGTTGTTATAGCTTAAGGGGTGATTGTTTTCCAACTGAGATCGGAATCCCTGATGGACTTTGAGATCAGGAATTATATTAGTGGCAAGTTGCTGCTCATGTTACTGGAATTTACCTATGAGCGTAACATAGTAAGATAAAGTGGGGGCATGATTGCAGGAGCCCTGTGTAACGAAAATTAACGGCGAAGTATCGGCAAAAACAGAAGACTAAATACAACGAGGAGCATGGGCTTGACTAGAGGTCAGGGGCACGAGGTGGGCACGTGAGAGAAATGTCTGGAACCATTGATAGACCGTCTTAACTGATTCAGATAACAGTGACTTTGTTGTGATAGCTAAGGGGATGATTGTTTCCCAACTGGGAATCCCTGATGGACTTTGAGATCAGGAATTAGTGGCATGTTGCTGCTCATGTTACTGGAATTTACTAATGAACCTGACACGAGGTTCATAGCGTTCGCTCCACATCTCTGAAATAAAGTGTTACAATGCGAAATGTGTGCTTGTCTTTGAGGTATTGACTCTCATCAGGTATCATTAACATCAGTTTATGGGTACCATAAACTTAAACT
>JAHPZR010032646.1:57500-59254 GCA_019787425.1 Platygyra sinensis | reverse complement strand
GGTTTTCCTGGCAGGGACTGCACTGTCGCACCTTCTGCTCCAAGTCTGCATCCATTTTAGGCCACCACACGTAACTTCTCGCCAATGCCTTCATTCGACAAATGCCAGGATGTGTCTCATGTAACTCCTCTGCCACTCTTGCTCTTTCTTTGGGAGGATGACTACTCGATTGCCCCATAGCAAACATCCATCTTGAACACTTAATTCATCCTTCCTGCTGAAGTAGGGCTTTAATGCTTCATCTGAATTGTAATTGGGCCAACCTTGCTGAACATACTTCACCACTTGTGACAGTATCGGATCACGTCTGGTTCCGGTTCCGATCTCAATCACACTCACTGGCGTTGAATTGAGAAGTTCCATTGCAAACACAGTTTCTGCTGGCAACGGTGTGGTTGGAGGGCTAACTGGTAAAGGTAACCGGCTAAGGGCATCAGCATTTGCATGTTCCGGTCCTGGTTTGTACTTAATGGAGTAGTTGTACACAGCCAGAGTCAGAGCCCAACGCTGAATTCTAGCTGCTGCCTTAGGCTGTGTGGCTTTCTTCTCATTAAATAATGACTCCAATGGCTTGTGGTCAGTCACTAAGCTAAAATGTCTACCATAAATGTACTGGTGAAATTTCTTCACGCCGAATACCAGGGCAAGTGCTTCTCTCTCTAGATTGGAATCATTTCTTTCTGCATTGGACAGTGTCCTAGAAGCATACGCAATTGGGTGCTCTGAACCATCATCCATTCGATGTGAGAGTACGGCTCCTAAGCCATATTGTAATGCAACACAAGCCAATGTTAACTCCTTCTGACTATCAAAGTGGACTAGGAGTCAAGATGACTTCAGGAATTCTTTCGACTTATGGAATGCTTGCATTTGCTCTTTACCCCAATGCCAGCGTGTCTTATTGCGTAACAACTCATTCAATGGAGCCAACGTGCTTGACAAGTTAGGCAGGAATTTCTGGTACTAGTAGTTAATCATGCCTAAGTACGATTTTAACTCCGACACATTCTTCGGTGCTGGTGCATTGGTGATGGCTTCGACCTTGTCGTCTAATGGTTGAATTCCTTCCTTGCTGACCTTGTGACCCAGGTAGGTAACTTGAGGTTCCATGAACACGCACTTGTTCTTCCGAAGTCGTAAGCCAGCACTTGCTAATCGTTTCAAGACTTCTTCCAGGTTGTTTAAGTGATCTTCGTCACTAGCTCCACACACTAGGATATCATCCACTCGGACGATCACATAAGGAATGTTCTGCAATAGATTCTCCATGCTCCGCTGAAATATTCCTGGTGCTGACGATATCCCATAAGGTAAGCGGGTGTACTGGAACAGTCCCTTGTGCGTGTTGATGGTGGTGTACTGTTTGGATTCATCATCTAGCCGTAACTGCTGGTAGGCTTTGCTCATATCCAATTTAGTGAATTTTTCACCTCCTCCTAGTGTTGCTAGGAGATCTTCAACCTTCGGGATGGGATAACTGTCCAACTTCGATACTTGATTGACGATTGATTTGTAGTCTCCGCAGATGCGAATTGAATCATCTGGTTTTAGGATAGGTACAATGGGAGCCGCCCATTCTGAGAACTGCACCGGTTCAATTGTTCCCTCATCTTGTAACCTCTTGAGTTCAACTTCAATCTTCCCCGTCATGGCGTATGGCACTGGTCTTGCCTTTAAGAACTTTGGTCGTGCCTCAGGGTCCACGTGAATCTTCACCTTTGGGCCTTTGAATGTCCCAAGTCCTTCTTCAAACA
>JAHPZR010032646.1:45000-52500 GCA_019787425.1 Platygyra sinensis | reverse complement strand
TTTGAAGCAACCAAATGCAACAAGAGAAAGTTTTCGTTGTGGAGGCCAGTTTCACGATGTCGATAAGTGCAGGTATAAAAACGAAGAGTGCTTAAAATGCCACAAGAAGGGTCACAAAGCGAACAAATGTCGTAGCAACCGGAAACCAGGTCGTCAAAATGGTCGAAAATCTGGAAACACGCATCACATGGAGATAACAGAAGAGGAGGAGGAAGAATACACAATGTTTCACATGACCACCAAGGAGAAAGAACCGTATCGAGTCGAGTTAAAACTAAACGGAGTTCACACGAGTATGGAAGTGGACACAGGTGCCGCTGCTACTATCATCAATGAAGAAACCTACAAGAAAATCAGTGAAGGAAATCAGGTGAAGAACCGACCCCAGTTGGAAACTGCTAAGGTGAAACTCCGAACGTATACAGGTGAATTAGTCAAGGTCATAGGAACTTTGAATGTTATTGTGAAGTATGAGAAGCAAGAAGTGGAACTGCAAACACTCGTAGTTGAAGGATGTGGACCCAACTTACTGGGAAGAGACTGGCTGAGAGTTCTAACAATCAACTGGAAGGAGTTGTTCAAAATGCAAGTGGATAAAAGCAACCAAGAGTCTCCACCTGGAGGATTGATTGACAAGTACTCAGAAGTGTTTGAAGAAGGACTTGGGACATTCAAAGGCCCAAAGGTGAAGATTCACGTGGACCCTGAGGCACGACCAAAGTTCTTAAAGGCAAGACCAGTGCCATACGCCATGACGGGGAAGATTGAAGTTGAACTCAAGAGGTTACAAGATGAGGGAACAATTGAACCGGTGCAGTTCTCAGAATGGGCGGCTCCCATTGTACCTATCCTAAAACCAGATGATTCAATTCGCATCTGCGGAGACTACAAATCAATCGTCAATCAAGTATCGAAGTTGGACAGTTATCCCATCCCGAAGGTTGAAGATCTCCTAGCAACACTAGGAGGAGGTGAAAAATTCACTAAATTGGATATGAGCAAAGCCTACCAGCAGTTACGGCTAGATGATGAATCCAAACAGTACACCACCATCAACACGCACAAGGGACTGTTCCAGTACACCCGCTTACCTTATGGGATATCGTCAGCACCAGGAATATTTCAGCGGAGCATGGAGAATCTATTGCAGAACATTCCTTATGTGATCGTCCGAGTGGATGATATCCTAGTGTGTGGAGCTAGTGACGAAGATCACTTAAACAACCTGGAAGAAGTCTTGAAACGATTAGCAAGTGCTGGCTTACGACTTCGGAAGAACAAGTGCGTGTTCATGGAACCTCAAGTTACCTACCTGGGTCACAAGGTCAGCAAGGAAGGAATTCAACCATTAGACGACAAGGTCGAAGCCATCACCAATGCACCAGCACCGAAGAATGTGTCGGAGTTAAAATCGTACTTAGGCATGATTAACTACTAGTACCAGAAATTCCTGCCTAACTTGTCAAGCACGTTGGCTCCATTGAATGAGTTGTTACGCAATAAGACACGCTGGCATTGGGGTAAAGAGCAAATGCAAGCATTCCATAAGTCGAAAGAATTCCTGAAGTCATCTTGACTCCTAGTCCACTTTGATAGTCAGAAGGAGTTAACATTGGCTTGTGTTGCATTACAATATGGCTTAGGAGCCGTACTCTCACATCGAATGGATGATGGTTCAGAGCACCCAATTGCGTATGCTTCTAGGACACTGTCCAATGCAGAAAGAAATGATTCCAATCTAGAGAGAGAAGCACTTGCCCTGGTATTCGGCGTGAAGAAATTTCACCAGTACATTTATGGTAGACATTTTAGCTTAGTGACTGACCACAAGCCATTGGAGTCATTATTTAATGAGAAGAAAGCCACACAGCCTAAGGCAGCAGCTAGAATTCAGCGTTGGGCTCTGACTCTGGCTGTGTACAACTACTCCATTAAGTACAAACCAGGACCGGAACATGCAAATGCTGATGCCCTTAGCCGGTTACCTTTACCAGTTAGCCCTCCAACCACACCGTTGCCAGCAGAAACTGTGTTTGCAATGGAACTTCTCAATTCAACGCCAGTGAGTGTGATTGAGATCGGAACCGGAACCAGACGTGATCCGATACTGTCACAAGTGGTGAAGTATGTTCAGCAAGGTTGGCCCAATTACAATTCAGATGAAGCATTAAAGCCCTACTTCAGCAGGAAGGATGAATTAAGTGTTCAAGATGGATGTTTGCTATGGGGCAATCGAGTAGTCATCCTCCCAAAGAAAGAGCAAGAGTGGCAGAGGAGTTACATGAGACACATCCTGGCATTTGTCGAATGAAGGCATTGGCGAGAAGTTACGTGTGGTGGCCTAAAATGGATGCAGACTTGGAGCAGAAGGTGCGACAGTGCAGTCCCTGCCAGGAAAACCGGAAGTCTCCGCCAGAAGCTCCTTTACACCCCTGGGAATGGCTGCATAAACCCTGGGTTCGCCCTCACCTTTACTATGCAGGTCCGTTCCTTGGCAAAATGTTTCTAATTGTGATAGGTGCTCACTCAAAGTGGATAGAGGCGTTTGCAATGAACACGTCAACTTCAAGTGCTACCATTGAGAAACTGAGAATCGCTTTCGCGACACGTGGTTTACCAGAAATTGTAGTCACAGACAATGGCAGCAACTTTGTCAGCAGAGAGTTTGAAGATTTCCTCAAACAGAACGGAATCCGTCACATTAGAACCGCGCCCTATCACCCAGCATCTAACGGAATGGCAGAGAGAGCAGTCCAAACATTCAAGGAGGGAATGAAGAAGATGAATGAAGGAAGTGTGGAGACGCGCCTTTCACGATTTCTTGCTCGTTACAGAATCACCCCTCAGACTTCAACAGGAGTGTCGCCGGCAGAACTGCGTCTAGGAAGGAAACCCAGATCAAGACTAGACCTAGTCTACCCAGAAATTGGAAGGAAAGTGCGACAAAGTCTGGCTTCTCAGAAACTGGCACATGACTGGCACGCTAAAGAACGTATCATGCAGGAAGGAGAGGCAGTTTATGCAAGCAATTTCAGAAGTGGACCAAAGTGGATGCCTGGAGTTTTGAAACAGTCGACTGGTCCAACTTCTTTCTCAGTTCAACTGGAAGATGGACGACTGCTTAGAAGACACCAAGACCACCTTATACCACGGTCGAGCGTCATCCAAGAGCCTATTGTTGATCAAGAGGTCCCCCCACCACAGGCAGCTGAACAGCCAGAATGACAGCCGGAATAACCCTTGACACAGCCAACTGAGCCTGTGCAATCAGCTCCTCAAGAAATCCCAGAGAAGCGCTATTCTACTAGGAACAGACAAGCCCCTCGATATTTGGCTGATCTTGTTACTAAGTGACTTGTTATGTTATAGGACAGAGACACTTAAGAATTGCAAGCTAAGTTTTGTCGTTGATGTTATTGTAATAGTTTTCATAGCTTAGTGGGGGAGTGTGGAATGTTGTGAAATGTTGCTGTGTAACCGCTCCTCCAGTAGTTTTCCATAAGAGTTCGATCAGCTTACCACGTTGTAAGTAGCATGGAGTATTAAAGTAGTTAGTGTTCGAGTTTGGCTGGTTATTTGACTCGACATACTACAGTTTCAAAACAAATAAACAGTGTTTACTTCAAAAGGTAAATAGATACTTTAACAATAACTTGTCATTCTTATAAACATTATCTTTATGTTTTAGGTTTATGTAAACTTTTATTTATGTTTTGCAAAACAAATGCATCTATTTCTAAATGGAATGAGTAACTAATAAATATTTCAATGAGGTAATACAATATATAAAATAGTAGATGACATGAATTTTGGACTGTGTGATATGAAGCCAAATACCAATTTCCATTTGTAAAATACTTTTAAGAATTGGCACTGATAAGTTAAAGCAGCTACAGTGTAAATGATCAGTTGTGACATCAGCTACATAGCTTTACCAGGTTAAATCTTTCCCTGTTTGGCACTTTCATGGATTAATGAAAAGGTGTTATCACTACAAAAGTATCAGCTAGTGTCTGAGGGATCTGCTTTCTGCAATTCACAATAGCATTAACTAAAGACATCGAAAACCTGTGGGGGTGGGGGGGAGCATGTAAACACTTTTGCTTGGGGCATAGGAACAACGCTCATAGCCTTGTTCTAGTAATCATTTTAGCAAGATGAATTCATGCCTCAATATTTCTTGCCACCTCTGCTGGTATGTGGTATTTACATTTAACCTTTGCAATGCAATATGTTTGGCCTCCCTCCCCTCCATTGTGACTGTCAACAGTCCCTGTTGTATTTGCATTTACCCATCACACCTGCAATGACGTATGTAGCTACACTTAATATCATGTTATCCCTAGAATTTTGAAAGACTTTCATTTCCTCTTTTTGCTTCTTATCAATAATGTAGTTGTTACTTTAGTATTACATAATATATAGTCTCCAAGGTCACTTGTCTTTCATCTTTTCTGTAGTGTCAAAGAGACCATCAACGGCAGGTCTCTTGTCTTATGCATTTAAAAATGTTTCTCAGGTTCTTCTAAGAGATGTTTGTGATGTGTAACTTGGATCAGTTTCAAGGGATGTTGGGGAGCACACTCTTTTCTCCCACTGGAATAAAATGGTTCCATTATTATTAAAAATTTTAACTATGTTGTTAAAGATAGTTACCATTTTAATCTGCAGAAACTTGCTTTAAGTGTGTATGTGATGGTTGAATAAATTTGTTTTTGTTTTTAATTTTGCGTTCAAACCAGTTTGACTTGTATTTTCCCTTGTTTCAAAATCATTATCACAAGCTGAAACAGACTAAATCAAAACTGAACCTGGTCTGAAATACTACAAACCATATTAAATTCAAGCCACAACATGTGCAATACACATTTATTTACATTGTGTAGAGAAACTGTTTCCGGTCGAAATCTTCACTCGTTTGATAGAAGAATATTAGCAAGCTGTTGCGGATTCATGTGTTTCATAATTTCAACAGCTTCTTCTGGTAAATACAAAACTTTTTTTGACGACGTTTGGCACATAAAAATAATCCATAGTCGACCCTTTTCTTTGTGTAAATATTTTCGTAGCTTTCGGCTTCCTTTGGCTTTGTGCTATCAGACCTTTTCTTCTGCGTCCCATTTATACAGACAGCACACTTCTTCAAATGTAAAAATAATTCTGTTACAAAACCATTAACCCGTGAAACCCATAGACACATATGAGGGGGCGTTCTGTTACCGGGGGTTGCCGGAGTTTTGTTTCAGCCGACGGCGAGTTTTGAGAGCCGGCGGGTGTAACAGAACTCTAGTAAACCCCGGTAACAGAACCCCCCTCATATATGTGTGTCGGGGTACCTACTGTCCTTGCAAACAGTTCTAATCACACAATAAACGTCATATTTTGTCCCTCCAAAGCAAATACCTGGAGACTTAAAAACATATCTTCCAATAAAAATGTGCCAAAACAATGCATTAACACGCATGGCAAATTTTAGAGGCGTCAAACTCGACGAAGAGAGTACAAGAGACGTGCAGATTTAAACAGCGGAAATCATGCAGATTTTTCTGCCATAGCACGATCTGACGGCTCTAATTTCTTCTTATAACACATGCGCAACATCAAGTGCCCTTCATAAACAGTAACAAGAGTGAAGCGACAAAAAGGTTGAGAGACCGAGAAGAAATGCCACGAACCGTAGGAGTCGTGTAGAACGTCAATCCCCTTTTTACGCGAATTTTTCAGCTGGAAAACAAGGCCATTTTTTTTCAAAGTTGTGGCGCACTTGATTCCCATTGATTTTTGTAATTTTTCCAGGTTCTACTCCAGATTATTTAATTTCTCTTCTTGAGGAGACCATGAAACTGCTTACAAATGTACTCTGATGCGGCGTGCACTTGGAACTCCAAATTTGCGAGCGCGACGGGGACATAAAAGATTGCCTTCTCCCTGCTTTGGACCAAAAATCGCTCGTAATCCTTTTCAATCTCTTTAAAACACAATATACAAAAAGCTCGAAACAATAAATATTTACGAGGCATTTGTCTTCGTGAGGACTGGAGTATGGACGCTCTTTCGCTAAAAATATAATTTATTTACATAACTTACATAAATTACTTTGACGTCACATCATACACGATTCGTGCCAGCTCTTCGATCGTAGACGTTCCCTCCCTCCCGTTTTTCCTCAGGGGGGAGGGTACGGCTACACGTACATGTAGGCTAACTTTCCTGCCACTAAAAACAAACAACAGAAGTTCGCCAAAATACAAAGACACTGTTCATTCCACGAGAGACAGATAGCAGTAGCCAATTACCATTATTTAAAACAAATGATATCTATAAGTATACATGGATATATGATTTTATAAAAGTCACAAAATACAGAGCCGGGTTGCTCGAAAGCCTGTTAACGTTAACCCAGGATTAACCGTTAACTGAGGCATTATTTTTTCTTGTTTAAAACTGTTTTGCACTGATAACGTTTGGTGTAGTTGGAGATGACTACAGCTCAAAACTGAGGGCAAATAATATAAACAGATTACCTAACTAAAAATTTACAAAACTGAAATCAAAATTCTCGCTAACCCTGGGTTAACAACCCGGCCCTAAATAGTGGTGTTCAGTATCTATCCACAACGCTCTCAATTGCAGTGTCAAAGCTAAGTTCGCCTTTCTTGTTTTTTTTGTTTTTGTTTTTTTGTTTGTTTGGGAAAGACAAAGCGCTAGCCTTATTAATGGGTACCTTTCTATAAATCGAAATGGTTTAGTTTATTCGCTAAGAGCATGGGTTCCAGTGAGGGGGGATAAAAAAAATTAGTGGCGAAGGATCGGCACAAGCAGAAGACTGAATACAAGGAGGAGCGTGTGCCCAGCTAGAGGTCAGGGGCACGAGATGGACACGTGAGAGAAATGTCTGGAACCATTGACAGACCGTCTTAATAGATTAAGATAACAGTGATCTTTACTTAGGAAATGAAAGGTTTGTTGTTATAGCTAAAGGGGTGATTGTTTTCCAACTGAGATCGGAATCCCTGATGGACTTTGAGATCAGGAATTATATTACTGGCAAGTTGCTGCTCATGTTACTGGAATTTACCTATGAGCGTAACATAGTTAGATAAAGTGGGGGCATGATTCTTGAGCAAAAGGCAGGAGCCCTGTGTAACGAAAATTAACGGCGAAGGATCGGCAAAAACAGAAGACTAAATACAACGAGGAGCATGTGCTTGACTAGAGGTCAGGGGCACGAGGTGGGCACGTGAGAGAAATGTCTGGAACCATTGATAGACCATCTTAACTGATTCAGATAACAGTGACTTTGTTGTGATAGCTAAGGGGATGATTGTTTCCCAACTGGGAATCCCTGATGGACTTTGAGATCAGGAATTAGTGGCATGTCAGTGCTGCTCATGTTACTGGAATTTACCAATGAGCCTGACACGAGGTTCATAGCGTTCGCTCCACATGTCTGAAATAAAGTGTTACAATGCGAAATGTGTGCTTGTCTTTGAGATATTG
>JAHPZR010032646.1:32500-40000 GCA_019787425.1 Platygyra sinensis | reverse complement strand
ACAATAAAATTTAAACACGAAAAATAATTCCAAATAAGGAAAGTAATGACAATGACAATGAAAAAATAAACGGAAATAAGCAGACCTAGTTAAATCTGCTGGATAAATATAAGGCCATCCCCTTTTTTTTCGTTTACTGTCGAATACGTTTTCTGATTTTGGGTCGGTCGGTCGGAAAAGAAGAAAAAAAAAGCCGAAAAAAAAAAGGAGAAGAGGTCTGGAACTAAGAGACCCAGTACCTCAGCATAGTATCTGCGGAGCCTGGAAACGACAAGAAGAGGTTACAAAGTCGACATAACGACAATGGAGGAAGAAAAGATCGACGTCGTAATTAAGGTCATTCCACTGAAATAGAGCCTGCACTGAGATTTTTGCCAAACTTTGCCTGTTGATTGTTTATATTATAGAAACTTAAATTTTTAAATAAAAAGGAGGGGTCCCCATCCCATGCCCAGGTTCGTTAAGGAGCAGCAGCACCTCTTTTATGCCCCACACAGGGGTCGTTCACGTCATTGTGGTCCTTGAAAGTCATGGAAAATTAAAATTCTGTTTGATAGGTTATTTACTGCAGATCACAAGGCAGGGACAATGAAAGATAGAGACCTCACTAATTAAGCAGCGTAAACGGCATGCATTTTGGTGAACTCCAGAATTTGTCTGTTGAACTGCTCAAGGTTAAAAAACGCTCTAAAACAAGTTTAGGGTTTGAAATTTTGAAACTGACAGCTAATGCTAAAGTGAAATAGCACACAAACTGCAGTTACAAACATGACAATAAAACGCATGTTGGAAAACAAAATTATTTAACTTTAACTTGACGTTTCGTATGTTTCTACTCGTACGCGTCAGACTTGCCTTTCCAAAGCTTTTGCAAACTCGCCAAACGAGCAGAAACAATAAGAAACTATCAAAAAAACATTGTTTGGCAAACTCACAAATTAACTCGATAGCGGAGTAAACAGTTTTCTTACAGAACTTTTCTCTATAAAACAAACACAAAAGTTTACGGGAATAACTAGCCGGCGAGCGGATTTTATTCATTCACAGCGCGAATTTAAAGAAATTATCGACCCTGAAAAACACACCTTTCCATTAAATCAGAGCATAAAAGTGCATAGAAGAGCCCCGGTTCTTCTGCCTTATTCCCTGCCATCTCTGTGAAAAATCGGCAAGAGAATCTCGCAACTCTCACCATTTGATCACGCAACGTGACAACATTCACGCGAGAGTCCACGACGACGTGCGTGGATCAGCGCGGATATATGACGTCAGGATGGCGCAATTTGTTCTAAAAATAGAAAAATTGTCCCATATCATGGGTCCACGCGCATCCCAAGACTTACGGTCTCCGTCCCTGATTATGACTCCTGCTATCATTCAGTTTGAGCTTGTTCAAATTCTTCATGATAGTCGATGATAGTTTTTCTCGTTTGACCACGCGTATGATAGTTCATGATAGTTTTTCGGTCAGCTGTTTTGGTAATCACTGGCCCCATAACGGCCAGAAAACATGCAGCCGCCCTCTTTCGTCGCGAAAAATTCGTATTTTTACAAGTTTGTCTTACGGGACGCCATTTAGTAATCACATTTTTTCGCGGAAAGAGCTTGGAACTCTCTGCTCTCGTGACTTTGCTTGCGCGACTGCCGGCGAACTATCGTCAACTATCATGGTCTTTTTTGGCCGTTTGACCATGTGAATGATAGTTGGTGATAATTGATGATAGTTAGGGGAGAATCAACTATCAACGACTATCACGCGCCGTTTGACCAGGGCTTAAGTCTGCCATTTTTATCTGTATTCACATGGCGTATGATGCCGGAGTACATCTTCATCAACTTGCAGTTATCGGATGCATTTATCGACCTCCAAATTGACATGTTGACGGGTTTCTAGAACACCTTAATGACTGTACAGGAACAAATCATTTTATGATAACGTGAAAAATATTGTCATCAAATTACATTTGGCAATAATTTTTAGGCAAAATGAGATGGCGAATCAGCATAAAACAGTGTTTCTGCAAAGGAAAGCTAGTTAGTTATCGCTAATTAGAGCATTTTACCAGGATTTTAATTTTCAGAATTAGCCAGATTTAGCACCACTTTTTTTAACCAGCTCATAATTTCGTAACAATAGCAAGTTTGAAAACAGACGAGAGCAGACAACGAAATACTGGTGATTCTGTGTGAAAAAAATATTCCTGGGTTTTTGTGCAAATATTCTTCAGACATGTTTTCTTCTTAACAAAGATGAAGCTGCTGTCACCAATTGGAATGGTCACATGAAGTTGCCGTGATTTTTGGTTCGGTGTGTTTGCAAACTACTTTTCAGCAGCTACATGTACATTCATGAGTGCTGATTGAAAGCAATAAAACTTTTTTATGTTTGTGTATGCAAATTGCATTATGTGTCTCAATGTATCAATAAAGTACTAAAACAAACAGAGAGTTCAACTGAAAATAGTAATTTTTCTTTTGCAGGGCATATTTCAGTGTAGAGGCTGCACAGCATATTTTTTTTACTGAAGGCTGCACCAGAAGGTCACGAAACTTGAAGCGACATGTCAAGCAGTGATCAAACGGCAGCGTGAGTATTAGGTTAATTTGATCTTGATTCTGATTTCTTTATTGTACATTTAGTTTACACCTGTTTGAACCTGCGTGCCAATAGCTTGTACACATTCACCAACACAACGAAAAAATCCAGCACAAAACAACCAATCAAGAGCCTTGCGCTATCCGGTTTCCTCAATGTGGCATAGTGGTAGCTCAGTGTTCAAGCAATGGTCCTGGGAAATGTTCCTGGGCAATGCTTAGCAATGCTTCAGTTGCGAGTAATTGCTGTCCATTGCTGTCAATACTGCACAGAGCATCGGCCTACTTTTGAGCAAAATTTCCACTGATTTTCGCCGGTGCTTCAATCATTGCTTGACATTGCTATGAGCATTACTTTCACTTTAGCATAAGTGTTTCAATCTCGTGATTGCATGGCCTTCTACACTGCTTCAAGGTCACGGGTTCAAGCCCCGTTGAAGTCCTGAATTGTTTTCAGGTTTCTTTACGCAATTACAAAAATTGCGATCACAACTGCGAGGATCATTCTTCATTTGACTGCTTCAAGTATTGACAAGCAATGAAGTTCTACTGCTCCACACAGTCATGTACACAACCTTTTTCCCAAAGCTCCCAGCATTGACAAGCATGTAATGTTATTTGGGACTAGTCAATTTTTCGGGTATAACAAAACTCCTTTCCTCCTACCATACCCTCAAACCCCCTTCCCTACCCCACCTTTGTTTGGCTCTGCATTTTTGATTCACCAATTGCACTCACTGAAGTAAATGCTCAAGGATTGCATAGGAAGCACATTTGCATAACTTGTTCAAATTCCTTTGTCAGATAAGTAGCAAAATGTATGCACTACTCCAAGCATTCAGTTATGATGGTCACAAAATCAACATGGTGACCTAAGTATGCAGAGGAAAGATAGAAGAGTGCTACAGTTTTTTTCAATGTTTTTTTATACCTGTTATGAGCAGCCTTTGTGTGTTTTATTTAATTGGCGATAAAATTTGGATAAGATGCAAACTGGGAGCCAGGTGCATGAAACAGGAAGACATTTTGAATTATTTTTATTTTCTGTGTGTGAATGTGGAGAACCGGCTAAGGTGTAGCACAAGAACAAAGATGGACTTGGGTAGGGGTTGTCTAATCAGGGTGGGAGGAAGGGGTTTTTGGTACACCAGGAGGATTGGGACACTCTCAAATAACATCATGTGCTTGTTAATGTTTGGTAATGCTTTTCAGTGCTTAGCAAAGGTGTTCGACCGACGTCCATCTGCCCATCCACACGGGCATGGGCAGACAAATCGGTCATTTGAAACATGCACAGACAAACAAAAAAATGCTGATGACAATTAGCCGGGCGCACATGGGCGGACATTGGAAATGTATTGAACAGACATGGACGGACAATAATGCTGATGGAAATATGCAGGATGGACGTGGACAGACCAGACTGCAAAATTATGTGGGAGGGGGGGGGGGGGGTATGGACGGACATGTGAAATGCATGGACAGCTATCTATAGGCGGACGAAAATATTAGACTAAATCCTTTGGACGGACACAGACGGACAGTTTGAGTGTTTGGCCGGACACAGGCGGGTAAAACTTGTCCGTCGCACACCTCTGATGCTCAGAACATTGGCAAACATGCTGTGTACTTGATGGTGGAGAGCAGTGGAAAGTCGATGCTCGTCACTATGATGCTCGGAGCAGCGTAGAAGGCAAACCAATAAGAAGATTAAGACACCAAAGGTAAAGCAATGCTTGGTGTTATGTCAAGCATTGACTGAAGCACAGTTTAAAATCAGTGGAAATGTTGATGCGCTGAGCATTGCTCAGAGCTATACTCCGACCAAAATTAAGTAAATGCTTGCAATGCTCGAGGCAATGCTTGGCATTGCCTGGCATTGCCTAGCATGCTAATCATTTCCCAGGACCATTGCGTGCATCAATGTGCAACCATTGCTTGACGATTTTGGCCAATCCAGCATCATCTTCCGTTATTCCCCCAATGGTTTTTAAATCTTTTATTAATGTTTATGCATTTTTCCCTGGTGATAGAAAACCATACAAACTCCTATTATGTTGATATGTTTGATGACCAAAGAGTGCTTATATTTTTTTACTGTGTTGACCAATCCTCACAAAAAAGGGTGATGTCTACGTATGTTAAAAACAGGCTTACTACCAGTCGTTTGACCACTCAGTCACTCTGGTGCCATCTTATTTAACCCTGTGTGATTGAATACATGCTTTCAGTTGCTCAAATATTGATGCTCAGAGTAATTTGCCATACAATGAGTCGAGCCACTGAATTCACCTTTGCAAGAGCACTTTACTACAAGTACAAGTACCTATTATCCTCACTTTAACTTTCCATTTCTCTTACAGAACAGTTATGCGACTGTCTCTTCGTGAACTAGATGAGCGAATTAATGCTGAGAAGAAGAATGACTTTCTCAAGGCATGGAGACTAATTCAGGAACTGCCACCAACTAATCCGAACTCATTCTGGTCAATAGCATCATACCATGGCATGCCATTCAAACGCCGTCAAGTTCCACTGTTTGAGGGTGAAAGTGGGGTGGACCCCAGTGGCACTGGTAGGGATGAGGATCAAAACCCGTCAATTTGGGGTGGCTACTGCCAACATGCCAATGTTCTCTTCCCATTTTGGCACCGACTTTATTGCCTTCGTTTGGAACAGGCACTGCAGTCAGTACTGGAAGGGGGGAAAGATCGAGTGGCATTGCACTACTGGGATGCATCAAGCAAAGAAAGCAAGTCGGAGGGTCTGCCCCACATAGTCACAGCCGAGCATGTGTACATTGATGGAAAGTACGTGCCAAATCCCCTGTTCAAGTTCAGGCTGCCCATGCCCATCCAAGATGATGTTCCAAACACTGATCCAAATAGCCAGTTTTATGAGAAACAAGTTGGCTATGCCACCTGCAGGTATCCATACTCGGGCATCCGAAGTCCTGATGATGCTATGGAAGTCGCTTTAACTCACAACGACGAAATTGATGGGGGAGATGAAACAGCGCAATCCCTGTTGCAAGCAAACATCATCGGCTGGCTAACTGAGGGTAATAGAGATCGTGAAGGTGTTGCCGACCAGTTTGAAGATTGCCTTGATACAACAGATTACAATCCATTCTCAAACACGTCATCTGTTGGTGGTGCTGAAGTTTCACTTGAGCAGCCGCATAATGATCTACATGTGGCCATAGGTGGATTCACACAACCGGAAACTAATGAAGATGGAAGCGTCAAACAGGATGCCCAGGGCAACTTCACATGGGATGGTCCAATTGAAGGAGCAAATGGTGACATGGGTGCAAACGAGGTGGCCTCGTACGACCCAGTTTTCTTCTTGCATCACTGCAACATTGATCGCATGCTTTGGGTCTGGCAGAAGAAGCATAACATGACGGATCCGAGTACATTCATCATTGACAACAGTGATGACGAGGACAAAGGCATCTCGAACAGCAGCCAAGGTGCTACTCCCAACCAGACATGGGGCCAAAAGCTAAACGAGAACACCATTCTTTACCCGTTTCAAGATGAGTACGGTGTCCCTCGAGCATCCACGGATTGCATCAACATTGTCACTCAGCTTGGTTATGATTACTCCATTGGCTCGCTGGATGAAGAAAGCTGGCCTGAACCTGAAGAAGTAAAGACCATCTCCCTGCTAGATAAGCCAAGCACACCCTGGAAGGACATTCTTGATAAGCTGAAAAAGGAAATCTTAAACATACGTGCCACTGCCCCTACTCGTCGCCAACGCCTCCGAATGATATTTGACCGTACTCAGTTCACTTCACCTGCTGTCTCTGCAATGAGGGCACCACCAGATTTTCCTGATTGTGACATCCCCATATGCCCAACTGGTCATATCGCTAATACAATCGCGGGACTGCCTTTCAAGTTCAAAAACTTTGTTCAGGTCAAGGATGTCAACAAGGACAAGATTTCAGGATCTTTCCTTGTGCAAGTGTTCTACAGAGCCACTGGAAAGCTCTACTATCTGGGACAGCGCGGTGTTCTGTCCAGATGGAACAGAAGGAACTGCGCTAACTGCCAGGGACGCAAGATGGCTCACGTCTCCATTCCAATCAGAGGAGGCGACAGTGCTCCGTATGACCCCCAGAACCTAGAGGTGCACCTTGTGAGTAAGGACGGGCTGACCGGTAAGTACAAAAGACAGGTGCTCGCTGGCAAAGATCTTGCTGTACAGGCAGCTACCAGAAGTGCTCCTGGTGAGCAAAAGCCTTCACTTCGCATCGTCGGGGCTTTTTTACTAAACTAAAAGAGAAGACATAAAATCCAGCATAAGAGGGAAGCGTGGTTCATTATCACTTTTCAATCATTACCAGCAATTTGTAGACAAAATTATTACCAAGTCAGCATTAAGTACAAGTATGTGCAATCAGAAAGTTTATATTAGGCGCATTTCTAATTTCAAGAAAGTTTAATCCTTGCTCCTATATAAAGAATCAGTGCTTGAGATGCATTATTACTATAAAATTGGTTTCATTCAATTCAGTATTGTAGACTATTCTTATCTGCATTGCTTCAAGATTTTTTTTGCCACCCGACTACGGTAGATGATAGATGATATTAACAAGCAGTAAGAGTTTGAATCATTTATGTACTTACTGTTATACCTGTAGCTCTTTTTTCTTTTTCTTTACCACTGCAGTATCAAAATTTTAGTAACTGTATAATTAGCATGTAAAGCTTATAAAGCTACTTTGCTAAATAACCAGCTGCAGTTTTTGCACTATTTCGATTTTGACAAAATTGTCACTAATCTTAGCCTTCGTGATAGGGAAAACATCAAACCCAATGCTTTTAGTCTATTTTAATCATCATAAGCTTTTAGAAACTGGCTTTTTTAAAATATTTCTTTTTTATCCATGTG
>JAHPZR010032646.1:0-27500 GCA_019787425.1 Platygyra sinensis | reverse complement strand
GGTAAGAGCGTTCGCGGCAATGCCGAAAGGTAGTATGGGAGATATTCAATTAAAGAAATTCAACTTGTAGTGAAGCCCAGAATCGAAGATGCCACGACCGTCCAGTGAACAGGGGCACCCAACGACAATTTTCGGAAATATATCTGTTCGGAAGACAATTTGAGATCTAGAATTTTCGGAACATTTTTTGTAAAATTTCTTGCTTGCCTGCTTCTCCTAAGATTTTCGAACATCTAAAATATGGTATAATTGCCTATTTTTAACGGATTTTTACCCTAAAAAGGTCACCTATAATTTTCGGGAGCCTTTTTTCTGGCTGAAATTTTCGAAAAGGTAAGTTTTGATCCCTATAATTTTCGGATCACTAGACTTTCTGTTTCAGCTAGGAAATCCGAACAGATGAAAAATTTTTAGGGGATAAAAATATGCCTATATCTACCGTTTAAATACCAAAATACTTTCAACAATGCTATGTTTTAGTGGTTTTGAACTATATTCTCGTTGGGTGCCCCTGAGTGAAGACCTACGGTAGTTAGCTATATGGATGAAAGAGTTCTTCTTAGGATATAGCGTAGATGAAGTGGCAATACGCACAGGTTTATGCATGTTGAAGTTCTCTCTCGCTATCGCGCTACCAAAACATGTCCAAAAACAAAGGGTGCACGTGCACCACGATTTTTGATACATTTCTCCGACTTTCTCTGCAAAGCATGACATAAAAACTCATAAAATAAGCGAGTAAGGTTAAAGTCGTCAGAATCATGCTTTCTCTGTGAGTCCTAACCCTTTGTTACTAATTCATGGTTGGATCATTTGACTGAATTTTGAAACTCACTTAAGCTTATATCTCAATGTCAGTAACAAAGCGTGAGCATATATTTCTAGCTGACGTTTTCGATAGCATTGCCGTCATGTTTTCGTTGACTCAAACTGACAGTTTTACCATAATGCCTTTTGGCATTGTCGCGTACGTTTTTATGCATCTTTTGGACAACCTTTCTCGAAACAGCTGTATATCAATACTAAAAAACGATTATAATCGATTCTACATATTTTAAAAAGATTTGAGAATTTTTGACCCTTCGAAATTTTTTCTCGTTACTCGGTTTTCCGTTACTTCGTTACTCGTTACTTCGTTACTCTGTTTAGTAACACCCGTAAATTATTTTTTCTCAGGGAATACTGAAAGGATTTCGAAAATTCAAAGTTAAAGCGTTTAATTTTGTGGATCATAACTTTGCAAATCACTTGTATCTTACCGAAAATCTGCAGTTTAGCCTTTCCGTTCGTCGTTGTTTGTACGAGTAAACGCTGGACGTGACATGTGCTTCGGAAAATTGCGTTTGCTGTTCACATGAAAATTCACACGACCCATGCCGCGGACCTTCAACTCAACACCAGGGCCTTTGCTTTGCCGTTTCCTCACATACCATTCATTCCAGTTGGAAGAACAAAGGAATGCTAAGAATGTGCCCACCTTTTGATGACCACCAACGTCAAGATTAGTCTGCGGGCTCGGTTTTGCTCGCCGCAATTAGACATTACTTTGTTTGGATATGCCAATATATTTCATACCAATTCTTGAGCACGCTTTTTATTACGAAGTACAATGTGGTTGATCAACACATCTTACAGGATAGAATTCTGGGTTGAAAACCTTTGAATCATGTTTTAGCAATTACATCCCTTATGATCCTAAAAAGACAATACTACAATATGTAACTGCATGGCTGCCAAAGACTGAGAAAAGTATTGACAGATCCTATTTCAGGTCACTGTACTCTGATGTTTATGCACAATATTTATTCTATGCATTTTTGCAGAGTCTTCATCTAAATACATAGAAAGCAAGCAATCGCAAACAACGCTACCATTTGGCTGGGATGATGCCTCTTGTATGAAAACCCTGAAAAGCATGTTGGTCAATTCATACAATGCAGTAAGTGCAGCTACACTAGTAGGCATTTTTTAAAAAAAAAAAACTTTCTCGTGATATTATTCAAAACATGATTGATTATCCAGTGGTAATGTTGCAGTTAATTTGTGGTGGTTTCAGTTAATTTTTTAAATTTAACCAGTTAGTTTTTTCTAACCAGGTGATTTTACTTTTAACTTGTTAGTTTTTTTCTAACCAGGTGATTTTATTTTTAACTAGTTAGTTTTTTTCTTATTAGGTGATTTTATTTTGAACTGGTTCATATTTTTTAAACTGGGTTGAAATTTTCAAACCAGGTTAATTTGTGTTAAAGGAGAAGGGTGAGTCTGGGACCAATAACTTATTACACCAACAAATATGAGCAAATTTGCAACGATTGCTTCTGTGGCATATATGGTGGAGATGAAGATGGACTTCAAAGTCAGAGGTTTGGAGTTCAAATCCAGGTGAGTGCAAAATAATAAAAAAACTGGGGGGGGCTAGGGATAGGGTTAGGGGGTCCATAGGGTTAGGGATAGGGATAGGGTTGGGGGGGTCAATAGGGTTAGGAATTGGGATAGGGTCAGGGCTGGTAGTGAGCGGGTTACTCATTCTGAGAAACACCCCTTCCCCCCCCCCCCCCCCCACCATAAAAAAATAGTGGAAAAATCACCTAGTTAGAAGAAAACTAACTAGTTAAAAATAAAATCACTTAGTTAGAAAAATACTAACTAGTAAAATTACAAAATTAACTGAGACCAAAAATTAACTGCAACAGTTACAAAAATCAAAACGAAAAGTTGATGAATGCAAATTATGATCAAATCAAACCTTCCCCCTCCCCTTTACCCACAGGATATTTTACTCATCAATTAGCTCAGGGGGGAGGGTATTCTTCATTTGTGGTTATTACTTAGGTGGCAATTGTGAAACCATTTTGGAAATCGTCATTGTCATCGGGAAACTAAAAGAATTAATTTAAGGATCGTTAATGTGCCATTTGTACAATTGTGGCTGTACTTCAAAGGAAAGACCTGTAAGTACTGGGTTTTTGTCCTTTTTATAAATGTTAATTTATGTTTCAGACTTATTTACACATACTGGTAACTTACTCCATATATTATAAGATAATGTTTTGAACGTAATGACAGTGACGGACGATTTTTAAAAAGGCAGCCTGCTCCTCTCAAGTTTTGATGTTTTTCAATTCCCATGCCAGTGCACATGTGCATGTTATAATTATATCACTCATATGCCCCGATGAACAAGAGATTTAAATCTTATTGCTGTAAAGGGATGAGTGAAAGTACATTTTCATTCAGTCAATATATTTTCTATTCAGTTAAATTGTAAATATTAATTAATTTATCAGATACGACACATACTGACTGGTACTTATGCACTCCTTAACCAAAATATTGTTTTATTTTTTCAGTGTGGAAGTGTCACTCTCCGAACATCTTATCGGCCACATACAGTGCCAATGGTCACTACAAATTTGGACTGTAATGATGTGAAGTAAGTTTTAAAGTAAAATATATATGAAGCCACAAAATTAAACTAATGATTGATAAATTACTGTAAAATAGCCACATTTATAGCATGTTTTTTACCCTGCAGTCAGCTGCTGTGTGCACTGCATTTGTTTAAGGAATTGCAATTCTTTTGTTTTTAGTTGTAAAACACATGATGTACACATTTCCTTTTCAAAGTTTTGAAAAAAAAATACGATGTACCTCATTACCGAGTGGGCATGTTTTAGGTTCTCCAATATACATGTACACAAAATGATAATATGTGTTTTAAAATTGTACAACACAACAACTCGTACATGCATGTCATGAAACAATGGTTTACCTTGCGATTCAGTTGGGGAAGAGCATATCTGGGATTTACAATGTATATAACGGGTTGTGCCACCAATTTTAGAGTGGTTAAAAAGACAGCATATTTTAACTTTCAATGTATCTTTTCTGTAAATACAATTAAATCAAGATGGCTACGCATTCCTTTCGAAGAGCTGCACCCCAAGTTAAAGGGCCTTGAAAGGATTAATGCAGAGTCTGAGCTCCGTGAAGCCATGCAGCATTCACACAGAAGTCTGCCCTTTGTCACTTCGAGTGTACATAGGGCAATAGCAGGTAGGCTTGATGATCCAGACTTCATCGAGATAACAGAACTACTAGATGCTGAATGCAACAAACTGAAGGAGAAGGTGGATCACAGGGCTCAGAACATGTTTTCGTTAATGTTGTTTTGTGCAAAAATGGTAATTGATACTTCTAAAGTCCGAAAATGAAGATGTTTCAATATTGGCTGGCAAGTTTTAAATTTTAACCAATCAGACCACTTGTGACGCTTTTAGGATGAACAGAGACCAGGTGAAACGTCTCTTATTTAAATATGGTGTCCCCAAAACCATTTTTCTTGAGGGGACGCTGACTCAAAATTATAGAAATTTGTATAGATTTAATCAATCATGTTTGAGGGCCATGACTTGGTCTCTGTGAGTCTTAAAAATATGCAGGGTAGCAAGGCATGCAAGGCAAGGTAGCAGGGCTTGTGAGGCATGCTAGGCAGGAATCCTTAATCTCAATAAAGAGGGTAACTACAAGCTACCCAAGCTAACTGTAGGGCTATTTAGGCTAACCAACTGAGGTCAAATTGGCAAATTGGCCCCTGGGGACTGAAAGGGGTAATAACCCAGTGGGATTTGGTGTATTGGCAGTATTGCCTACTTCCAGCACCCAAACATCTTAAAAAAATAAATAATTAACTGGAGTGCCATTTAGGTTCACTGAAGTGCTATGTGGGCTAACCTGCATGGCTCGCACATCTCGCTGCCTCGCACTTTGTTCACAACCCAGTCTCTATTCATCCTAAAAGCATCAAACTTGGTCAAATGACCAATCTCAACGTCATCTTCCATGTGGTGATGTCCTCATATCGATAAGATGAAATTTCAAACTCCCTCCAGTTCCCTGTGCAGCTCCGACATGGCCAAATGGAAGTTCAGCACCATTACAAATTTGGTCCCCTTCTAAAGGAACCTCCCAATCATCACCTTGTCTCTCTATATATACTGGTCCCAGTAAAGCTTTTTACTGATGTTATAGTTAGTCTTAAATTTTGTACAACCTCTATGTTATTTTCTGTTTGTAAAGTTTTGGAATGTTGCAACTTCTGGCCATGTCATTTGCAAAGTTGATTACCATGTTCATGTCCTACTGCGATTCCTAATAATTTATTCCTCCTGATAAGGGTTGGAGGGGTAGTTCTTTCATACATGTTTTTGGGAAGGAGATAGGGTGATTTGAGTTTCTAAAATTGAAATTTTAAACTTCTATTTCTATATTTACTTATTATTACAAAGGACTTCCCTAAAAGCTCACTGTTAATGGAACAAAACATATAGTATGTCATAGCTAAGTATACAGCTCTGTTTCTTTTAGATTCTGCAGTCAGTGAACTGCAGTCACTATTACGATGAAGTATGGCAAAAAGCTATTAACTTGGTGATTCCAAGTTATGTTTTGACTACTGGTAGTAGCTGCAACTCTAAGGGATCAGCTTTGAGTGCCAATGCTACAGACATGAATAGTATTCTAAAGCGATACCTGAAAGAAGTCATGATGCAGACTGTCATGGCAGCAGACAGAGAAGATGTAAGTGTTAATTACATACAATCATGAAAGTGGGCTTTGGTTATATCGATCTCGCCTGTTTTTTCAGCGTGGTAGTTTTGTAGGTGGCTGCTTATATTGTGAGAGCTTTAAGTTATACAGAGAGTATGTGGGACTTGCAGAAGGCATTATCATTGCAAGGAAGTCTCACTGTTTGCTAATGAAACAAAAGGAAAAAGGCACTGTGTAGGAATGTCCATTCATGTACACATGTACACTACATAACCGCTTCTATATGGAACTAGCTCCCATACAGTATAGAACTCATTATTTGTCTCCTTTCAGGTCCTTCAATTTTTCGATCAGGACTACACACCAACCAAGTGCCTTTGCGGTGATTCTATCACATTTAGCATCCCTGCGGCTACCAGTTTTATTAACAAAACTGCTCCTCTGAGATTCCTCCAGTCTCGGAGACAGCAATAAGAACCTTCATCAAAAACAATGGCATTGGTTGTGTTGTGTTGGTTAATGTGTTGTGTTGGTTGTGTTGGAAACCAAGTGAGGTTTAGGGGCGAGTTTCTTATATTGATTAGATTGAAAATCTAAACATTTCAACCGAAAGGTTAATGAATGAAAAGCTACATAACTAAGTTGAAGAGTTTTCAGCGGAAAATTGTCCAAATGGGAGCCTTGCAAAAGTTGCAAAATTCCATACAAACCCTTAAAATTTTGTCGCCTGTCTACCCAATCCATACAAACTCTCTATTTTGAGTGATATTTGAATAGCTACCATTTTGCCATTTTCCTCCTCCAAATACTTCTATTCGTGGTTAAGACTCTCAAATGTAGTTGATCTTTCATTTGAATATCTTAGTTTTTCAAACAAACGGAAAACAACCACACTCTTTCCCAGTCCTCTCACGTTTCTGCAATGGCCTATGGAATTCTGTCTGGGTTTGGGACATGGAATTCCATGGAAATCCATGGAGGTTTTCTTTTTCTTCCATGGAATTCCATGGAGTTTTTTCCATGGATTTTTTTTCCTGGAATTTTATGGTGTTTTTCCATGTTCTTCCATTGAATTTGAAAAAAATTCACTGTTTTCATGGAGTTCTGTTTGGTATATTAAATATTGCATGAAATTATATGGAGGATAATTTCCATGGAATACCTGATCCATGAAATGAATTATAGGGGTTATAGGGTCATACAGAATTTAATGGAAAGAACTATGTAAAGGGCAACTGCCTGAGATATTAGGATTATTTTAATTAAATATTATGGTTGAAATGAAATTATTTTCATGGGATAAATGATTACTGCTGCAACCCATGAAAAGGCCATTAATAATCCATTCTATGACTCAAAACAACTAAAATTTATATCCCCGGTACTTTTATTTCAGTCATTTTGATATGCAAATATCTATGTCTGGATTTATGAAAACGGTGCTAAATGGCCCTACCCCTGTAACCCTTATTTCACCTGGATTTCTGTTAACTCTAAGGCCGCCTCCAAGCCATGAAAACGGGCGAAAAATAGAGACAGGACGGCAATGAAAGGAAGATAAACGGGTAAAAGAAGGAAAAAAGGACTGACTTTCCTTTTAATTTTTATATCGTCCCCTTTGGAGATAATTTCTGGCAAGGAAAAAACGCCCGCTTAGTGCGTGATATCCATCCTTTAGCCTCGTTTTCATAAATCCAGACATATCTATAATCATTACAATTTGTTTTATCGTAATTTTCTAAAATCAAGTAGCACTATTAACTGTGATACATAAAAAGCTGTGTCAAAAGCCCAGAACAAACACACGAAATAACAAGAGAAACAATTTAAATTTTAATATACCCTATTTCAGCAACAAATTGCAATGACTTGCCAAAATTACAGTGTAGCCTTCATTACAGTACACTTCTTATAAGAACTTATATCATATGATTTTTGTCACGTATTCAAGGGAGATTAAAGATCAGCTGAAATCGAAATATCTTGTTTCTGTTCAAGAATTCTTTTATTTCCTAAAGTTAAAGGTTTCTCTAATATGGCATACAAAAGCTTACTAATTTTCTTAATATAATTTAGCTTCAACTTCAAAGTTGGAATTTTAATTTTGCTTCGAAGACTACTGTGTATTTTTAGTTGGATCCCTCAGCTTATGATGGAAATACTGACAGTAGCATCACTCATGTTTGTGAATTGATACTCACTTAGCTTTTCAACCAAATGAATGTGTACTTCAAGCTTTTGTGCTTCAATAACTACAACAAAAACACCCAACAGCATGTGATTAAAATCAGACAATAAGTTTTGTTCAGTTTCACCACTTAAAAGGCTACACGTTGACTAAAAGCAAAAGCTTATAAGAGAAACATGATTTCAGATCAACGCATAAAAGCTGAAATGGACAAGAAGAAAGACAAAGATCAAAACTGGCTGGAGCATAATTTTGCCATGGCCAAGACCGAGTTTAGTGATACATGTAAATCATTGCAGTACAGATCATCAAGAACAGTTTTTTAAGTCCTAATCTAGAAGGTTTACGATTCTTCATACGTACAATTGTTCCTAGAGCCAAAAAATCCAGATGTTGTTGCTTTTAAACATCATTTCCCAGGGCTTTCGAAGTCTTCACATATGAGGGGTCATCTCCGCCAATATCCTGTTTCAAATTCTGTTATGAAGAACATGTATGCTATTACTTTTTATCAAATTCTTTGCTAAGAAAAATACAACCGAAATTGAACAAACCAAGAGACTATGAGGAGTCTCTTGAACAAACAGAATAGAATTTAGGAAATCAGGACAGAAATTGAGTGAACAAAACGGAATTTAGAGCATCTCAAAAAAAGAAACAGAAATTGGCGAAACAGAACACAAATCGACGATGTCTCAATTTCTGTTGTGTTTTTCAGACGAACCGAGTGGAACCTGAGTAAGAGCCAGCTAAACATTATAATGTATTATAATGTATAAACCATTTCCCGCTCAAAGAAATTTATTCCACTTTCAACATGGCTGCGCGAAGGGAAGACCTTCCATCGAGGCGTCTTTCTTTACACTCTTTCTTTTAATAAGAATGTTGTTTTTCCGGCTCAGGCTGAATATTCTTATTTTTCTGCCGATTTTACGTTGAAAATATTCTTGTATTATTCTTAAATTATAGGTTATGACATTTCTGTTTTAGAATTTATTGAGGTATCAATTACAAGTGTTTGGTATCTAGATCTGTATCGCGTTACATTGTGCACGTGCTCCATCGCTTTTCATTGCAGTGGAGTCAGCGAGGTCAAGATGTCACGTCAAACGACACTTGGCCGTTTTGGCTTATAATTAAACAAGACGATCTAAGATCGTAAGTCGGGTTACAGGAAGACATGCTGCTACTAGTTTTGACCAGTTACTTGTTTGTCCAAGGTCCTCGTTTGTGGGCGTGGCGTAAGTTTTTTGGTCCCCTAAGGCTATTTCCCGTTTTCGACCGTTTAGCATCGTTCGACCGACCCAGGTTTTCGTGCTTTCCAAAAAAAAAAGTTACGAAGAAGGTAATCACACATAATTTCAAAATATTGTCAGTTTACTCTGCAATACAGTCAATGTTTTGTCATCTTTTCTTCGCTGTTCATGTTTGAGTTTAAAGTGTCTATACGGCCAAATTTTTTTTTAAGGTTTTGGTATCTCAATAACATCTAAAAATGTGTTCAAACCAAAAAAAAAGAATTCCGATGCTTTTTGCCATTAAATCAAGATTTAAATTTCCCGCGTTGGCCACGCCCAGTGAAGTTGACCGCGTAATGAAAGATTGGTGACGAATGACGTCACTTCAGGAACATATCAACGCTTCATCTTTATATTTTGCTTGCTTTGCGACCGCAATGCTTCGGCAACTTAAGTTTGTGTTTCTTTTGGTCCAGAAAAACTCCTCACCACTACTAAAACAGCATTTACCTGAATTAGAAGGATTTCGTGATTCCTGACATGACGTCACGACCCATTCAGAAACCCAGACCCTTTTCTGCACTGACACACGGTCATCTTTATTGGGCGTGGCTGAAGTGGGAACTTTAAAGCTAGATCTTAGGGCGTTAAAATGTCAGAATCCAATTTTTTTTCTTAGAATACTTTTTTACACATTAGAGAGATACCATAACTATAAAAACCCTGTTGGCCGTATAGACACTTAAACCACGTCTTGTCATTTCCAGGCTCCGCATGTTATTATGCTGAGGTACTAGGCCTCCTAGTTCGAGACTTCTTCTCCATTTTTTTTTTTTTTGGCTTTTTTTCTTTTCCGACCGACCGACCAACCGACAGACCCTAAATCAGGTAACGTATTCGACAGTAAACAAAAAAAAATAAATGGCCTAAGAGGTAGCACTTGTAAACAGCACACACTATCAACCTCGTTCCTGATATCAACGTCTGATAACGAATGCTGCAAAATACAATAGAGAAGAACTCCTGTTGACCACCTTGAAGGTATTCATGGCGAGCCAGAGAATGTCAGCTTACACAGACTCAATGTTGCACAATGACCTCTGTGGCTCGCATTCTTGTACACACTTGATGGTGTATTACATCTATACAAAGATACGTATTTGACCAAAGACTCTCTGCAATTCGTTGATTTTCGATGTAGTGTTGACTGTGTAGAATGCCATTTTCTTTCTCATCTTTTGTACAAACTTAATACTGTCACTATTGCTCCTTGCTCTAAGTCGGCATTTGATGTAGCGATACATTTTTGACGAGAAAGGAATATTTTTAAGAATTTGCCTGTACACCAATTTCTTTATTTTTTTTTTGTTTTTATGTTAAAGCTTTCCTAGTTTTTTTACAGGTATTCTGCTGGGTTCACGATCGAATCGTCTTCGCACATCAGTGGTACTCAGGATTGTTAATATCACAGTGATAACCAAACATCATGTAACGAGACCTGAATTTTATTTTCTTTGCAACATCAATTTCTTGTACACACATACATAGGGTATCCATACATAGCGCTGCCTTGTCCAATACAACATGATCACATTCATCTGCTACCACGTTATTTGATACGAAACAAACTAACCGTTATTCTTTTGATAATGTATGTTGACTAGCATACGAAACGTCAAGATTATAAAATGAAAGTTTTCAATATGTTTATCACCGCTGTTTGTTTTATCTTTTTAATCATTTGATTCTTTTGCTATTTTGAGTTCGCGGAACGACCCGTTTCGAAATATATGCTCATTACACACGCCATCTTTTTGAGTGGATCTACCGCGAACGGTGTGTGGGTCTGTATGTTTGAGCGTAGCAAAGATTACACCATTTGTTAAGATATTCGACGTATCTGCCATCGACTTCGACATCGTGGAAAGAAGGTTGAACCTTTATGAAGGGTCTGCGGTATTCCCCATTGCACGTGACTGAGTTTTGTGGAGAAATGCAGGGTAAATTTAAAGTCGGCCTCGCCCGACTAAAAAGCAAGTATTTCGCACAATTGTATTTACAGATATTTCAACACACAAAATTATATCCATCCTCTTCAAAATCTCAGCCTCGGCTTTATTCTTAAAATATTCTTAAAATGTCGCAGTACATAATAAAACATATCCTTATAAAAAATAAGAGTGTACTTGAAAAGGCGAAAGACCCCATCGAGACACATAACAGCGAACAAAGTGGCTCAGAGAACTCCAGTGAATCAGGACAAAGAGTTACGGTCTTCCGTCGTTGTCCTTGCCACAGACACAGTCGGTGATGCAAAATTTTCGTAGCCTTTTTCGCACCATATGTCGCCGGCGCTTCTCAGTCTTGCAGGCTCCCACAGTGGCCAAGTCCCGCAGCATCCCGCAGGAAAGGCATAGAATATCCTCCAGCCGAGGGATTGATTAGAGCAAGCTTTGCATTTGGAGAGCCCATCCTCAGCAATTCAAAACCGCCACCATCTTTCAATTTTGGGTAAACAATCTCCAGTTTTTCCTTTACATCGACAAAAGGTCCTTTGCTTGAAAAAATAATTTTTTTTCGCCCCAGCCCGGCGTTTTGTAAAGCTATTTTCTGGGGACGTCGAGGAACGCATTCTGCAGAACTGGACGCAAGACAAAAAAAAGTCCACGTTTCTCGTGGAGGTCTTTCACTTCTTCAAGTAAAGAAAGACGCCTCGATGGAAGGTCTTCCCTTCGCGCAGCCATGTTGAAAGTGGAATAAATTTCTTTGAGCGGGAAATGGGTTTATACATTATAATACATTACTAGTAATAGTTATCACTAAAGCTGCCCCCGCTTTCTTTTATTTCTGCTCATTGAAACAATAATATTGAACGTTATTGTTCTAGTCTGATACTAAAAAAAAACAATTGTCTTGCTATGCACTCTTTTTTATATAAGAATATATTTTGACGTGACATCTTGGCCTCGCTACGAAAAGTGGTGTCCAGAGCACATGCACAATGTGCTGAACGCGATCCAGATCCAGAAACCAAACACTTGACTGATAGCCTAATAAATTCTAAATAAACGAAAATGCCATAAGCTATAATGTAAGAATAATACAAGAATATTTTCAGCCTAAAATCGGCAGAAAAACAAGAATATTCAGTCTGGGCCGGAAAAATAACATCCTTACAAAAGAAAAGAGTGTACGAGCAAACGTATCTCGAAAGCACAACAGACGCGAAATGTAAACAAAAGTATCGCGTTACAGTCGCCATATATGCAAATTAGAGTCAAGCTTTTTGTCCTCAATGAAAACGCCGCAAAACATTTACATTTGGATCCCTGCCGTAAGATTACTCAGTGAAAATAAGCCATCCAAATAAACGAGATGCCAAAGGAATATTTCAAACTTTTTTCCTCCAGAGCTAACATTTGAGAGAACTTAAAACATATCTTGCAATATCAAGACAAAAAAAACTGGCAAAAAAACAGAGGTGTCAAACTCTGCAAATTAAAAGCGGATAACAGCGGAAGCCGCACAGAAATATGACCTCTAACGGCTTTACTCTGACGAAATGTCTCCCTGAAAACACAGGATTAGTGCTTGGCGAAATATTCAAAGATCCTCCGATCGTACCATACAAAAGGGGCAAAAATTCCTAAGCGGCTACTACACGTGAATGGGAGTCGCGCAGGCCAGTCACCTTATTGTTATCCTTGGGTCATTCTGACGATCGGAAGGTACTGTATTGATTTAGCTATTTAGTCGCAAATGAACCACACTGGCCTCGAATTTCGATCTAGTATACTTCAGAACTCTCTGAGCTGTTTTTCCCCCAAAATCCATCTTCAGGATCTCTGAAAGCGTTTTCAATTTGTTTTAGATCATAATCTCGGTCATTTCGAAGCGAACTTATTTGATCGCGCTGAAATAGTAATGGAGGCCGGCAAATACAAACGCTTTTCAGGGACGCTTGAACTCGAGATCTGAACCAAGGACAAAGCTCGTGGCAAAAGACGCCGATCCCGCAAGTCCTCGCGCCCGTGTCCCTTTGCTGGCCTCCCATGAGCGTTTGCGGGAAAAACGTCGATACCTTGCGGGCGTGCAAGCGATCAAATCGAGATTTTTTGCGGCTATATACCGGAAATACCTACATTCTCTCTTCTTCTCTCTCTATTACGCGGGGAGTCCTAAGGTGCCTCCTCGGGTTTTTGGCCCTCTGGGGCCAAAAACCCTGCGGGGGCAATAATGTTTAACTGGCTCTTACTCAGGTTCCAATCGATTCGTCTGAAAAACACAACAGAAATTGAGACATCGTCAATTTGTGTTCTGTTTTGCCAATTTCTGTTTCGTACTTTTGAGATGCTCTAAATTCCGTTTTGTTCACTCAATTTCTGTCCTGACTCCCTAAATGCTATTGTTTGTTCAATTTCGGTTGTATTTTTCTTAGCAAAGAATTTGATAAAAAGTAATAGCATACATGTTCTTCATAACAGAATTTGAAACAGGATATTGGCGGAGATGACCCCTCATATGTGAAGACTTCGAAAGCCCTGGGAAATGATGTTTAAAAGCAACAACATCTGGATTTTTTGGCTCTAGGAACAATTGTACGTATGAAGAATCGTAAACCTTCTAGATTAGGACTTAAAAAAACTGTTCTTGATGATCTGTACTGCAATGATTTACATGTATCACTAAACTCGGTCTTGGCCATGGCAAAATTATGCTCCAGCCAGTTTTGATCTTTGTCTTTCTTCTTGTCCATTTCAGCTTTTATGCGTTGATCTGAAATCATGTTTCTCGTATGAGCTTTTGCTTTTAGTTAACGCAGGCCCGTAGGCTAGGGGGGTTCGGGGGGTTCGGACGAACCCCCCCCCCCTCCCACTGCCTGGAAAGGTCCGCTCGGTGGCCTACTCACAAATACTTTGACCGGCTTAAATGTCTCGCATGTGTAAAAAAGTTACTGAAACCTTATGAAAACGTGACACAAGTCCTACAAATGGACGACTGTGGAGAGGAAAGAATAGACGATAATTTTATAATAAGAACTGCCTTTGAATCACGACACGATTGTAAGGAGGTATTCAAATTCTTGCGCTTGAAGGCATCAGGATTACACAAGCTAGCCAACAAAAACATCAAATTGGAAAATTTACTGCGATGATCACTCTTCACATTCATCTACAACCGCAGTACAAATATGAATTATTTCATATATACTTCACATCATTTCACTGCACGGGAAAATATGAACTCAATAGATTGACCTTGCTCCCAATGTGTGGCTTCATAGCTCAGTTGGTAGAGCATCGCACCGGTATCGCGGAGGTCATGGGTTCGAATCCCGTTGAAGCCCTGATTTTTTTCAGGCTTCTTCTTTCCAATTGCTTAAATTGGAAAATTTACTGCGATGATCACTCTTCACATTCATCTACAACCGCAGTACAAATATGAATTATTTCATATATACTTCACATCATTTCACTGCACGGGAAAATATGAACTCAATAGATTGACCTTGCTCCCAATGTGTGGCTTCATAGCTCAGTTGGTAGAGCATCGCACCGGTATCGCGGAGGTCATGGGTTCGAATCCCGTTGAAGCCCTGATTTTTTTCAGGCTTCTTCTTTCCAATTGCTTAAATTGGAAAAATTTACTGCGATGATCACTCTTCACATTCAAAAACATCATACAATTAGCTCGTTATTCTTAAATTTTCCATATTTTGGGATCTGTGGCGGCTTCCAAATCTCGATGCTTTAGTGCTCTTTAGTATTCACTCCGTTTAGTGAAGGAAAGGGAAGATTGTGGCACAGATTTCTCTCGTATTTACAATCAAAGCGTTTCAATGGCTGAGAAGCTAAGGTGGGTACTGCTGACGAAATTCCCCGATTGGCATCAAGACAACTGCATCGCTCCAATGCTGAGGCCCAAACTCCTAGAGAGCATTTCCAAAGAAACGTGGCAATTTTTTTACTTGATCTTTGATCATATTATCATGTGTATAGACCCTTTGCATAAATGGCGCCTAAATTTGAATAACAATACTTGGTACTTCCTTAGCCTCACATTCATGTGAAATTTCCTTTGTCTTGAAACATGAATGTGAGGCTAAGGATGTACTAAGTATTGTTATTCAAATTTAGGCGCCATTTATGCAAAGGGTCTATCGAAGAGTAGTTTTCGCCTTCGGCAAAAGTTGCCACATCACTACTTGGCCTCGTTCCAAGTGTTCTCTGTTCAAGAAATGTCAACCTCAGTGCGGCTCTTAACACTTATACTGAAGGTCTCCCGTCCCCTGAGTTGTTCGAAATGGGACTTACGCGATGGACAAGTCGATACTAAGCAATGGAACCGCAATTAAAGGCCAGCTTCACCTGCTGTGGCAATCAACGATTGTGATGCTACCCTCTTTCCAAATATTAGCATTCTTCTCCAAATTGCCTGCACAATTCCAGTCACATGGTGCGAATGCGAACGAAGCGCAAGCACATTGCGACGACTCAATAACTACATGCGTGCATCGTTGGGAAAAGATCGCTTGTCCCATCTTTTGCACATTCACTACACTACTCCTGTGGACTTGTACACTGTAGTACACTGTTATGCTCGCCTACACCCCCGTCGACTTCAACTGGAAAATCTTCAGCATTATTATTCAACAAATTGTAACACTATCCAAATATGGTCATGATGCTCTCGATATCTGTCATCTGTAGGTAACAGATATCCGGCGATATACGTAGCTTCGAACGTGGGAAGAAAAAGTGAAGTGAAAAAATGTCGACAGAAAGGTTTAAAAATGTTACGAGCTTGGAAATCAATTTTGTTATCAATTTGTTGAATAATAAAACAATTATCCTGCTCAATCTCGCGGAATATCGTCTGATTTTAGCCGACTCGGCCTACCGCCTCGTCGGCTAAGTATCAGACGATATTCCGCGCGATTTCGCAGGATAATTGTTAAATAACGGTAAGTTTAATTTTGTGTGACACTGTTAACATTAAAGGTCCGTTTTAAGGACGTTCGCGCCCATTGCTACTGCGCATCTCTAGTGCGCACGCTATTCATTGGTCACGAGCTTGCCACGTCATTTTCAAGCGCGCGCACGGAGTCGAAAACTCAACAAAATATAGAGCTGATGACCTTTGCGTTAACTTTGTGTGCGAATATTTTTGTTGGATGCTCGGTGACCCCCAATTTTTTTTCGGCAGATCACTTCCTTTTCTGATTCTTTCCATTATACTAAAAAACAAAAAAAATCTGTACGTGGGAAGTTTTAATTATTTCTCATATACTATTCAAATAGGGTCGAATTGGTACGTGGATACAGGTGTGCGCAACTTAAAAGTTGTATTTTTTAAGGCTAATTCCAGCTGATTTAATGACATGTGTAGCAAAGATCTATCAAATAGGCCTATATATGCTGTGTTAAACACACATAACTAAGATATGATTCTTCAAATTAACTTTATGCCGATAGTAATGAATCTGGGCAAAATCGCCTCGAATGACTGGAATCCTAGAAATGCTATGATCTGCGATACGCCTTATCTTCAAAACGAGTTCGGTGACCCCCGATTTTTTTTACGTTTTTAATCTAAACTTATCATTTTCTTCCTGCAGACAAAGTTTAAAAAAAATCTGTGCGTGGGAAGTTTTTGGGCGCGAACGTCCTTAAGCGAAAACGAACCCACCCAGGCAAAAACCAGCCTACGGGCTTGGTTAACGTGTACCTTTTAACTATAAAAGTGGATACCTCTTATTGCAAAAAGCGAAAAAATGCCGTTTAAACCAGCCAGGATGAACAAAGAGGCATTCAGCTAAAGGTATGCAGGTTGTGTCTTACAATATTTCCATTTTTAAACGCCATTTGGACCCTTAATATAATTCTAAGATAACAGCTCCCACGCGGCCATGATGGCAAGCGAACTAGCTGAGAAAACGCAGTAAAATAGACCAGATATTGACCAGGACAGAGAAATAGACAATGGTATTAAGGCAAAACAATATTTATTTTGAACTATTTGACAAATATTTTGACTCCTTTGCAGTTAATTTTGCTTGTAACTTCACATACATACTCGGCTCTGTTGTTTATAAATTAATTTCGCTAACAGTACGTCTGGGCTGCCTGTGGTGGATGACATGAATTTTGGGCTGTGTAAAATGAAACCAAATACCAATTTCCATTTGTAAAATACTTGTAACAATTGGCACTGATAAGTTAAAGCAGCTACAGTGTAAACGATCAGTTGTGACATCAGCTACATATCTATACCAGGTTAAATCTTTCCCTGTTTGGCACTTTCATGGATTAGTGAAAAGGTGTTATCACTACAAAAGTATCAGCTAGTGTCTGAGGGATCTGCTTGTTGCAATTCACAATAGCATTAACTAAAGTCATCGAAAACCTGGGGGGTGGGGGTGGGAGTATGTAAACACTTTTGCTTGGGGCATAGGAACAACGCTCATAGCCTTGTTCTTGTAATCATTTTAGCATGATGAATTCATGCCTCAATATTTCTTGCCACCTTTGCTGGTATGTGGTATTTACATTTAAGCTTTGCATTGCAATATGTTTGGCCTCCCTCCCCTCCATTGTGACTGTCAACAGTCCCTGTTGTATTTGCATTTACCCATCACACCTGCAATGACGTATGTAGCTACACTTAATATCACGTTATCCCTAGAATTTTGAAAGACTTTCATTTCCTCTTTTTGCTTCTTATCAATAATGTAGTTTGTTACTTTAGTATTACATAATATATAGTCTCCAAGGTCACTTGTCTTTCATCATTTTTGTAGTGTCAAAGAGACCATCAAGGACAGGTCTCTTGTCTTATGCATTTAAAAATGTTTCTCAGGTTCTTCTAAGAGATGTTTGTGATGTGTAACTTGGATCAGTTTCAAGGGATGCTGGGGAGCGCACACTCTTCCCCCGCTGGAATAAAATGGTTCCATTATTATTAAAAAATTTAAATATGTTGTTAATGATAGTTACCATTTTAATCTGCAGAAACCTGCTTTAAGTGTGTATGTGATGGTTTAGTAAATTTGTTTTTGTTTTTAATTTTGCGTTCAAACCAGTTTGACTTGTATTTTCCCTTGTTTTAAAATCATTATCACAAGCTGAAACAGACTAAATCAAAACTGAACCTGGTCTGAAATACTACAAACCATATTAAATTCAAGCCACAACATGTGTAATACATATTTATTTACATTGTGTAGAGAAACTGTATCAGTGTTTTAAGTTAGAATTTATGAACACAGTTCTCTTATGGCAAATTACTTACTTTAGTCAAATATAAGAATAATCAACACACAGCCATACCAGAAGAATATAAGGACACAAAATTTGTTACCTTTGAGATTAACTTTGCTCTTAGCTCGTCAGACAAACTTTCAGATGTTTCTTTGAGTTTGTTTACATATGAATAAACAAGAAAGAATTCACAACTCACCAAAACATTACGCATCACCTTCCTCGAGTATAAATCTTATAACTGCCAGCTCTCACGCCTGTGGGTTGAAAAACTTCGATCTCACGCTGGCTCATGCTTGCGGGCCAATTTCTCACGCCTGATTGAAAAATGTGAGTTGTTGCCGTCTTGCTTGACACAATTTCCAAAAATATGTTAACTCAGGCCCATGTAAGGAACGGAAACGTGTAAAATGAATAAATGACAATACCTTCCTCGCGATCTCTGATTTTTGAACTGAAAAGCACTGGGAGCGAATTATACCCGACCTATCCAATCGAACAAAACCGAACAAAAAACCAATCGAACCCAATCGAACTCTAATCGTTCGATTGGGTTCGGCAATCGAACAAAATCGAACACCTATTTTGCTGTGAGTTCGATTTTCAAACCAATCGAACCAATATAATCGAACAAAATCGAACTAATCCAATTCAATTGTCTCTTGACGCCTCAAACTGAGTAAAACACGTGGAATATAATCATTGTCAGCTTTTATTGAATAACCAGGAACTGAACATCATGCTGCAAGGATGTCAATGTTCGAACAAAACAAAACAAATAAAAGGCAATTTCGATGACTGTTAAGGTACTCCAGCTGTGACTGTTAAAAGGAAATGCTTCTCAACAGAAAAAAATCGCACCTCCGTGTTTGACATTTCAGACATTTCAGTCCTGAGTTTCAGTGCTCAGCAAAAGCCGCGTAAAAAGGGAAGGGAGTTAGCGGTGACTTCACTTTCACCTTCGGAATTTTCCAATACCACGTGCCTATCATGCGATGCGGCGTTCGTTAATCGAACGTTCGATTATACCAATCGTTCGGTAATCGAACGTTCGATTGGGTTCGATTACCAATCGTTCGGTAATCGAACGTTCGATTGTGTTCGATTGGCAAAATTTTATTGTGAGTTCGATTATGTTCGATTGAGTTCGACAATCGAACGATTGGTGTTCGGTTGGGTTCGATTGCCGAACTGTTCGATTGGATAGGTCGGAATTATAGCGCTGATGTTATCAACTAACGTCGGTCCTTGTGGACAAGAGTTTTCTCGATAACTTCGCCTTCGGCAGACTTCGGACGTCTTCGGAAGACTTCGGACTTCTTCGGGAATCTTCAGAAATAATCGTGTCGTTTTCGAAAATCCCAGCACTCCCAGGATAAAAATCTCACGCTTATATTTCAGAAAATGTTGTCAGGTATAAAATCTCAAGTTTGGGAATGCAAGCAATTTTATGTAATACTATATACATGAAAAATTTTCAGCATGCTGATTGGCTGAGTGCTTGTCAATTAATCCCAAACAGTTCGAGAGGTCGAGAAGCCATTACTGGCTTCATTTAAATGTCCCAAAATTGGAGACAGCTGACCCGCCGTGACTTTAAAAATTTGGAGCTCAACAGATTTTGTGCGAAGCTACGAGTCCAAAAACGTTTTCGTATTTCGTTCGTTTTATTGCAATATGATTTGTTTTACTGAAATATTAAGAGGGAATGTCCACTAGGACCGAGCCAGTCGTGGCACATGATGAAAAATCAAAATTTTTCATATTCTTCCCAGAGATAGCCTATGGTAAGCCTAGAAATGTGGTGTGATTTTTTTCTTGAAATATTTTTTTAAACCCGCTAAAAAATCAAAAATCCGTTGCGGTCCCACGTCTGGTCAAAAACACACAAAATTCAGTGACTAATACCTTATCATAAACTTCGCTCTGTTTAATCCCCATCAAAATAACACTCCAGTTTGAGCCTGGAAATGTATTTTTGAGGAGTTTACAAGTCTTTTGAGGCCAATTAAACTTCTGTGGGTTAATTTTCAAGGCGACGACGAGCCGCTTAAAATCACTAAAATTCACTTCCTAAAAATTCTTAATTATGCACACTTTTTCAATCGGCAAATTCGCTACCCGGTAAAACACCAAAACACCCAAGATTTTGACGTTTCGAAAGACGAAATGTCAGTGTAAAACCTGGTATAAAAATTATTTTCGGGCTTTACATCAGCGCTGAGTACTAACGCTCTCAAAATCGTGATAATCACAACACTAACCTGCTAGAAAACGAAAACAATAGGCAAGTGCCTGTGACCAGATAATCAAAAGGAACCTGAAAATGTCTTCTTGAACTTGATTTTCTCGGTATTCGGACTTAACTATGGTAGAAAAGTCATGTTTAGCTCACCTTCTGTAATTACATTCAAATATTAGTGCTGGCGAATTCAGAATCCTACACGATAACCATTGCGATGAGTGGAGTTCGACAAAGTACATCCTCCTTACTGACATTCAATCAATGCGTCCAAGATAATCCACCTCATTCCTAACCTCATTGCTAGCCCTTGTTCTTAAACAACAATCCATAAAAGTAGTGAAGCCTGCAACCGTCAGTCCCTTGCTTGCTAAAACGAAATACTCACGTGCTGTTCCAATCCTCGCGCATGTTGCATGCTGAAATGGTAGTATTAGCGTCCGAATTGTCTGTCACGCAATAGTCACTTGATCTGAAATGATTTTTGTCACGCATTGCCAAAAAATGGTTAAAAGAGTGATATAAAATAGAAAGATTCAATGAGACGTTTAGAGCAAAAAAAAATATATATTTAAAAGCCAAAAGGGTCCAAACGTTACCCGTAAAATATGGTGCGAAAATTTCCCGGCAGAGAAACGGTGCATTTATGTGTTCTGGGCTCGGAAGGGGCAGGGGTTGGGATTACTCCGCTATATGGGCTATCAGAGGGTATGGCTTTTGTGCTGTTTATGTCTGAAAAAGGTGTAAATTTTATACACATTGGACTGAAATAGGGTGTGTTTTTCACCCTGGCTTTGCATTGGGCATTTTGTTTATAATCATGGGTCAATCAGTTTAAGGTGATTCCTCAGAAATAAAAGTTACCGATGAATTTTTTTTAAACTTTCCCTGAATGTTCTCTACCAAACACTGTTTCGAAAAATACAATAAAAATGATAGGTCACCATTCTCGTTTAAGAGATATGATGGGCCAATCTTACCTCATTTGTGCCTCTACTCGTGCTAATCACGCGCGTTATTCATCGGTCCACGTTACATTTTGCGGTAGCTCGAAACATAGTTTACAAAAGTAATACTCGAGAAAAAACTTGACAGGTAGAAAGTGTCGAGCATATAGAACAATATCATATAAAATTCGTGGAAACATCACACTATTTGAAACGACGTGGACGTAAAGCGTTCGTAGAGTTGTTATTTTTGCGGTCATAATTTGCATCACAGAGTAACGGTTTCGTGCACTCTTTCGTCTATATCTTTTTTTTCCTTCCGATAGAATTTTTTAGTTTTCTTTTAAATTAAGGAGGACAATATGCAGACTATTATTATGCAATAAAAAATATAGGTCACCATGCTCGTTTAAAAGAAAACGAACATTTATTTCGCTATCGAGCTTACCTTGAGGGAAATTTCTTTCGTTGTGTACGTGCACGCGCTAATTTGCGCGCGCTAATGACGCAAAAATCGTGCGCATTAGGGATGCGCATAGTCCAGTCCCTGAACTCTCCTTTCTTTCCGCCCCATATAGGGGCTGAACCCGGGCGGGCGAAAGAAGAGTCCAGGATAACTTGCATGCGCATGCTCAGAACGAACCAATCAAAAATCACTAGAGCCCAACCACGCTGCTCGCGTCAATGTGTCGCGCATTGCCTTTTTCAGCTCGCGCTCTAAAAAAAAATTTCTTTGACGTTGACACTGTGTTAAAAAAAAACACATAAAAACCTAAAAATCGAAATATGGTTTATCGTGTCTGTACTCTTATCGACGACGAGAATGCGGTATTACTCATTGTTTCTGCGTGTTGAGCGAGTTGGTAAAAGTTTTTGAAAGGAAAGTCTGACGCGTACAAGTAGTCATTTGCATAATGCAGCGCGTGCACTTTCAAGTCCAAGTCGGTGTTTTCAATTGTCAACAAATCTTGGCAAAGATTTCTTTCGTTCTCTTTGATATTGTGGTCAAAAACAAATCGAATGTGGTTTAACGTGGCACTGGTGAATTCCACTGATTTGTTGCTTGTGTATCATTATTCAGAAAATCGCGCCACAAGCCAAATCTGGTTAGTACTTCCAAATATGGTTTTTACCCCGATTTGGGGGGAAAAAATGGCGGCGTTCTGAGCATGCGCATGCAAGTTATCCTGGACTCTTCTTTCGCCCGCCCGGGTTCAGCCCCTATATGGGGCGGGAAGAAAGGAGAGTTCAGGGACTGGACTAGGATGCGCAATGCAATACTGAGGAATCACCTTAAGGCCTGGGTCAGGAATTTAAAGTAGAAATATGGTTCGACAGGTATATTTTGTTTTACCAAGCTGAACATTCACCCTGATTATAAAACTCGGCGTCCTGCCTTGCCGTAACATATCATTTTGACCACGTAACATGTCACGTGATTATTTTGTTAAAATTTGGTAAATCGGCAAATTGGCGGCGAATTTTAAGTCCATTGATCAATAAATGAGCGTTTTCGCTGCAAATTGAAATTATCTACCTCGCTACGTCTGGAATAATCTTCCTTGATTTCGATTTTAGAAGATATAAATGATCAAAAGTCGATTTTAATTGAAAAAGACGACCTTTTACCCTATTTCTAATTTTTTTCTGTGAGAAGAGGGACGTTCATTCCAAACGTGAGATGATGAAAGTAATTGACCTGCGTCTAAACCGCGTTATTGCAGGATGATATTACTAAAAATCTCCACCAATTTCTCAAATAATGGCTTTTTTGCGCTTAACGTCACGTGGTATGTCACGTGACCCCTTCAGAAGTACTAATTCTACTTTAAAATGTTCACGACGTTGCCAAAAATGTAAAACTGGACGTGCTAATTAGAATTCGACAAAAAAGGTTACAGGAGCCATTCTTGAGATACAAACCCATAAATCTGAAATAAAGGGTGTTTGAAATGGGTTATTCTTTTGTAATAGTAATCGTTACCGTCACAAACTTGCTTGGGAGGCGGGTGGCCACATGCCGGATCGAGCGGTCCGGGTTTGAGCTCTGGCCTGGGGCCGCCTTGCGTTGTGTTCTTGGGCAGGTCATTTTACTCTCACAGTGCCTCTCTCCACCCAGGTGTATAAATGGGTACCGGCAAACTTAATGCTGGGGGTAACCCCGCGATACCCTGGCATCCAATCCAGAGGGGAGTAGAAATACCCCCAGTCGCTTCATGCTGCAGAAACCGGGATAAACTCCGACCTGATGAGCCACTAGGCTCGTATTCAGAGTGAACTCTACTTTACAACTAGAAACTAATCTTTATCCATCGAACGAGAAATTCTGAAAAATGTGCAAACCGTTATGAGCTGCTGCGTACATAAGTACAATGCGAAAACAAACCATGCCTCTGTGGGATTCATCTCGTCATAGAGATAAAATATTCTCGAAAAGCTGAAAGACTAAGTTCACGCCATGAAATGTCTCCGTCTTCTAAATATAACTTTTTGCAATGAAACGAGGTAAATGGATAAACATTTTTTGTTTTTTTGTACACCCAGTACATGACAATTTGATCAGTTTTCTCACTTCTCGCGTGGTGCGTGACCCAAAGCACGTAATCGATCGGCTTTACACCGCTAGGTTAAAAAATTAAGGCTATGTTCTGAGAGAAATGCATGAGTAGTTTTAGCGTATGGATTACATCACATCAGCCATTTTTTTTTCTGTTTGAAATCATTGCATGTTTTTTTTTTTGCAGAACTCCGACACTGAACCGTAAGACCACAAAAAGAATGGAAAAGAATGGCTGTATGGAAATGTAAACAAACAATTTCTAGCACAAAGTGTAATTTGCATTGAGAAACTAACCACTGCAATGGAAAATGAACTTGTTTAAAACGAATAAGTACCAGTTTTGTTTTCCATGTTAAAATCATTGAAGAGGAAACTTCTGTGCACATAATGTTGTAGATGGGATAAAAATCAAACGTTATTGCAGCTGTATAGGCGCTAGTCCGTTGTCACAGTTTGACTATGATTAAATTGCGCGATATCTTTTCGTTAGACAACCATTCAATTTGAGCAGTTTTCGTGCGATTTCTGGCCCTGCGATATATTTTACGGTTCACGTTCGGATTCTTTAAAGTTTTCCGTATCGCTAACCGCGTGAAGGGTCGCAGAGGTATGTTGTCATAGCTTTCAAATAAAAATTGTTTGCTTTGAACGTCTTATTAAATCTCTTGATTCAGTTTTTGGCAATGCGTGACAAAATCCCATCAATTGACCATTACGTGACATAGAAATGAAGTCCAACATTAAACGCCATATTTTCATTTCGACGAGAAGAGAACATAAGGTTTTCTCTTTACAAGCAAGAGACTGACGCTAGAAGGCTTCACTACTTTTATGGATTGCTGTTTTAGAACAAGGGACAGAAAGGTGCTGGATTTTCTCTGATTCACTGGTTGAATGTCAATGAGAAAATGATGTACTTCCCCGAACACCACGCGCCGCAATGGTTATCGTGCTTGTAGGATTCTGAATATACCAGTACTTAAATGTAATGTTTCACAGAAGGTAAGCTTAAACATGACTTTTCTGCCATATTTTAAGTCCAAATACCGTGGAAATCAAATACAAGAAAACATTTTCAGGTTCCTTTTGATTATCGAATCCCAAACGCTTGCCTATTGTTTTCGTTTCTAGCAGGTTAGTGTTGTGATTATCACGATTTTGACAGCGTTAGTACTCAGCGCTGATGTAAAGCCCGAAAATAATTTTTATACCAGGTTTTACATTGACATTTCGTCTTTCGAAACGTCAAAATCTTAGGTATTTCGGTGTTTTACCGGGTAGCGAATTTGCCGATTGAAAAAGTGTGCATAATTAAGAATTTTTCGGAAGTGAATTTTGATGATTTTAAGCGGCTCTTCGTGACCTTGAAAATTAACCCACAGAGGTATAATTGGCCTCAAATGACTTGTAAACTCCTCAAAAATAAATTTCCAGGCTCAAACTGGAGTATCATTTTGATGGGGATTAAGCAGAGCGAAGTTCATGATAAGGTATTAGTCACTGAATTTTGCGTGTTTTTGACCAGATGTGGGACCACAACGGATTTTTGATTTTTTAGCGGGTTTAAAAATATATTTCAAGAAAAAGATCACACCACGTTTCTAGGCTTACCATAGGCTATCTCTGAGAAGAATATGAAAAATTTTGATTTTTCATCATGTGCCACATATTTTTGATATGGCTCGGTCCTAGTGGACATTCCCTCTTAAGCCTTCATCAGTTGAAAAAACTGCTGATGTTATGCGAGATTTAAAAACTTTTAAATTGAAATGTTGCGCGTGCTGTATGCGCGTGACTCGAGAGAATTTAAGTGCGTGCAAGGCATTTGTAGACTTCTGGGATGACCATGTGATCATTCCCAGCGTACGGGTCTTTACAGACATCCAAGCCTCTAGAGGCAAATTACCATCAGCGGCTTTTTCTGGAGGCTTGGATGTCTGTAAAAGACCCGAACGCTGGGAATGATCACATGGTCAACCCAGAAGTTTTTAAATCGCGCATAACATCAGCGGTTTTTTTAACTAATGAAGGCTTAAGAGTTAGGCGAAATGTCTTACTAAAATATAGAAGTCAGTGACAAAAAACAACACTTTTATCTACCTGCAACTCTATTACTGGGCTATATTTTGAGGGTACTTGTGACGTCATATCAGTTATGGCAACGCACAAGGTCTACAAAAACGTCCACTAAATTTCAGTGTTGGTAAATTATCTGAAAAACTAATTCATTGACCTACCATTTTTTTTTTCTTTCTTGGAAAAGTTCCCTTAATTCTTTAACTTTTCAGACAGCATGGGAAAAAATTATCTTTTTTTTTTTAATATTTATTGCCACACACTTACAACATTTACAATACATATACATACATTAGTTACAATTCTAAAACAACTACTTACTCTGCTTACAGTACTACATTTACTTTTTTGACATATAGTAAATTAAAATCACAAAAAGTGATTCAAGATATTTGATTTTAAAGCAAAGGATCCTACGTTTTACGCTTCCTATATACACATAATGCAGTAGATTTTGTGAGAGGTTATTTTTAAAGCGAGACCATTTCTGTACAAAGACGTTTGAGTCGTTATTGTGGAATGCAATCTGCTTTTCAATTTCAATCGAGTTCATAAGTACTTGTGTATACACCTGCAGCGTAGGAAGCTTGTTCCCAAGCCTGCAGGTGTATATGTAATGTATAGCTATAAGGAGTAGGTGATGAAAGAGAAGGTCTTTTACGTCGTCAATGAGACCGAAACAGAGAGACAAGGAGGGAGAGACGTTTTCTAAATCTTTGAAATTTTGAGAGATCCACTCGAACATGCTCTTCCACTAGTTCTGAGTGTATTTGTAAGTCCAGAATAGATGAACGAGGGTTTCTTTTTGTTCCTCGCAAAAGGAGCAGGAATCTGTTTGTTTGATACCTATTTTGTACAGAAAGTCATTTGTGGCTATTTTTCTGTGAAGGAATTTAAATTGGAACGCTCTAAGCTTTGACTCTCTTGTATACAGAGATGATAGGCAGTAAGTTTTTTCCCAGTTTACTATTATACTAAGATTACAATGCATGTCTCTCTCTCTTCCAACAACTTTCCCTGACTTCTTGATGGTATAGATGAAGCTTTTTTGTTTATTTGGCATTCATAAATTTTCTTGGAAACTTTGGTGTGAGACAGAAGGGTATCAACCACATCTTTTGGGGTTGGGTCATGATAGGCTGTAGAGTGTACTTTCTTGTAATGTGCTACAGCAGATATCACTTTGTGATATTCGAGATAGTTGGTTTTGATGCTATATTTATCTATGAAGGCGTTATAGCTTAGAAAATTCTGGTCGTTATCTAACAGACCTCTAATTTCCTTTATCCCCGCGCTCAACCATGATCTGTAGAAGAATGGACGATTTTCAATTCTCATGTGAGAGTTGTACCATATATATGTGGAGGCAAAATCGAGGTTTCGTCTTGTAAGGCCGTCTCTAGGGCCCTTTGAACGGGTTATCAATATGTGATGGTCAG
>JAHPZR010032642.1:2500-17405 GCA_019787425.1 Platygyra sinensis | reverse complement strand
CGCGAGACCCTAATTAGATTATTTGTAGTTGTTAACACCTTGAGGTGGCGATTTTCCCAAAATAAAGCGGGCATTTTCCACGCAGTAATTAAAAGCCCCAAACTAATCTTTATATCTTTGAAAAGAAGAACATTTCCACTAATTACAACTTAAATCCCAAGTGATTCGGAGTTATACCGCATAGGGAAAACTTGTCTTGAAAAAATGCTCCAAAATTAGATTTTGAAACCATGAAATATTGGTGGTTTTTAAACACGCGCTATGAATTCAAATTTAGATGAAAATTCCTCGTTTTCGGCTTAAATGATTTTCCAATACCTCCCATACAAATACACAAAAAACGGAAAAGCGAACTTGCTTTTGCAATTTTCAGAAGCGAAGTTCTTGTGTTGATACTCGGCCATTTAATGTCCATCATTTTGTAGCGGTTGGCATCATGTACAATTTTTTCAATTTTTTGGCAAACAAAAGTAGATCTGAACAAAACAAATATACCACGTTTATTAACTCATCATATGGTGTCTCTGAGCAAAAGTTGAGGGAAATCAATTTTTCAAACATGTGCCACATTTTTGTGATTTCACGCGGTCTTCCGGGACATTCTCTCTTAATAGGCCTTTTGCAGCAAACGATCACATGGTTCAAAATCTAAACGAGGAAACTGTGAGCTTCGAAGAATATCCGAGTTTAGTAAATTCTCAGCTCCGACTATTGCATTTCTAGCTTTTTGATTGGCTAAAAAACTCCGACTATTGGCTCATAGTCGTCATATGGAAAATAATGCGCCAAGTTTAAAATTTTTCGCTTTGTAAAATTGTGGAAATAAAAATCGGCGGCAAAACCCAGTTTGAGAATTTACTAAAACAATTATTCCATTCGCCCTTGTTGGATATGAAGTGATTATAACCAACTCGCGCTACGCGCTCGTTGGTTATTTTATCACTTCATATCCGACGCGGGCTCATGGAATAATTGTTATATATTTTCGCCTCAAATGAAGGCTATTGTGTTTGCTATCCTTCAAATCTTTTTCACAACACGAGCAGTTTTGAAAATTGTACAATATTCTCGGAAATTCCCCAGTTTTAGTTGGGGGATATTCAGTCACATGACGTGTTTAGACCAATTGGGTGCGAGCGATAATATTTGATGGATTTATATAAGCTTGAATATTTGTCCTTGGATATCATCTGTTACTCGAAGCTCACAGTTCGCTTCTCGGAACAAATAATGTCCGCAGAGAAACACCCGAGCATTTTTTTTTCCCACCAAATGGAGGCTATTGTTTATTTATTTTAATCTTCAGCGAACTATTTCTGACAGTTTATTTGAATCATTTTGAACTTTAAACTGGCATCACGACAACACCCAAAGGTTGACCAAGCCATTGCTTACAAACACCTGTCCTTCAGAATGGCAATTCTCTGATTTTGGCCATCCAATACAAAACGGCCTTGTCGAAAACAAAATAATAGAAAAGATTATTCACACGGCACAATAACAACTGCAAAAAGTCTAAATTTGTCTACAAAAGATTTTCAGGTATGCATAATTCCTTTATAATTAAGCTGTTATGTCATTGTAATACAAAGGCACTTGAAGACCGCCAGATTCAAAACTACTCTGAAAAATACTGTCTTGTAACAATTTAGTCATGAACTGCAACTTTTACACCTGACACTGTCACCTTTATAGACCGCTGTAGAGCTTTAGTCAAATTATTTAAAATATTGCAATTTTTTTCTATTTCAAAACTGCTCACAACAAGACACTAAAAGCCTAAAAGCTTGAGAATGTTTCCACAAACCCATAACCATGTTTTTCTATTACAGGCCTCTTCACTTTTACTAGCAATTATCCAGAAATAGTTTAAATATTTTTAATTAACAGTAATTTAATTTTTTTTTTTCAACCTACTTACAAGTATTTATTTTTTTCTTATTATTGTTTACTTCGGTATTTTTAGGGGTAGTAAAAAAGGGGGTTCATGGACCTGGTCCATAGAAGAGGTCTATGGAATTGGGCTCCATGTTGGCTACTTTCCCCAAGACCTTCACGATAAGACCGTGTAATACGCTGTGGAAAGTATATTGGAATAACTTGCCTGATTGTCTTACCTGCAGTTTACTCATTTTTCCAGCATATTTTTTTTTTGCCTACACCACAGTCACCAGATACATGTATAAGGGACAGATGTCTTATTGTGATCTACATTCATGAAATCCTTCCAAAGATGAAAGAAATAAGTATTCCAACACAAAGTTTTTAGCCGTCCGATCACTCCAAAGGTTTTGAGAGGAGCAGAGGGGTGGAACGTTTATACCATGTAATTTATTTAAATGAAACACGTTGTTGTACATATCTTCCATACAAATGAACTCAAATCAAATAATCTTAGCTGAGTAATAAATCTAGTCATGTCACGATGAGATAATTAAAGCCACATTTAGTGCAAGCGGATTTATCACAAATGGACAGGCATGTTCAATAAAATGCTAATAAATCATGTAAACTTAAATAATAATGACCGTTTTATGATCCACAGCATCTTCAACTGCTTGTAAAATACATTTCCGCGACCGAAATTGACAAAAATGTAATTTGAAGCGTGAAGGTTTGCTTTTCTCAGCTCCTTTGTTTCCCCCTGAATTCCGTTTTTTACGATAACTGCAGAAATTCACGCGCGCTCATTGGCTAATTTTTATTGTCCATATGCGGACATACACATGAATTTAAAATTCATGCGACGCGTCAGCGAGCGCGAGCCGGCAATTCGACAATTTGTTATCGTAAAAAACAAATTGATGTAAGTTTTTAATGCGTCTGTCCTGTTATTGATAATGAATTTCGTCAACACATTGTCAAAGTAGTCCGTGGATCCACAGCTACTTTGACAATGTGATGACGAAATTCATGATCAATAACAGGACAGACGCATAAAAAACTGACGTCAATTAGTTAAATCGACGACGATTATTCGTTGCCTTAGCAGCCTGGCCAACAATGCTTAGGCACCAGAAACCACAAACATTCCCTGAAGAAGTCAGGCCCTGCCTGACGAAATACTCAGTGGAAAATGTATAACAGTTCACCCCAACCGTACGGTCAGCCTTTCTGAGGCACCAGGTCGCTGAAAATTCGTTCACCAATTCCATTACCGCGAAAAAAGGAACCGTTTCTCCTCGAGAGGCAATTGTAGCTGCTGGATTTATGCGCAGAAGAGTGGTCAAAGAAGCACATTTTCCATTCTATTTTTGTTTATTTTTCATCGTAGGCCAAAACGCATGCTTAAATTTCTTCAAAACGAATTGTTATTGTACAGAGAATGCACTTTTCTCTTTCTGGTCACATGACATTGAACGTGGTCTGATGACGTCATGAACTGGACTATTTTTCCAACCTCGTTCCAAGGATTTTTTCTCTATCTCGAGGTAGAGACTGAGGACCCCGGGAACAAGACTGTATATTTGCACCCTGTGGGTATTGTCCAAATTCGGTTTAATTCAAGTATACATGTGCAGGGTTATAGCAAATTGATTTCCCCTAGCAACGGCATGGATCAAAAGATACTTTAATGGGCCTTAGACGCAGTAATCGCTACGAGTCCAAGTTGTGTTTGCAACGAATTAAGACGATTCTGTCGATTCTTTTTTTTTATTATCCAGTTACAGGTCGGAGCCATTCCTATATTTTAAAAGCCGCTAGTTTTCGCCCCTATATACCTGGCTCGCTTGACAAAACGCGCCTGAGCGGGGAGGGGGAAGGGGGATATGACGAAAAGAGCTGAACAACGGCCTGTTATTGACTAATGATGAGATCATTCCACTGTCCAAATTTGGTGGGAATCTAATGTAACGCCGATTTCTCGTCAGGGTTTTTAGTCATTGAAATTTACAGAGTGTGAAATCAAAGAGCTTCAACAAATAGAAATTTTAGAGACGTGCAAACTATCCGACATGTTTTTCTGATCAATGTTTGAAAGTCTAGGGCCATACTTTCTTAAAATTGGTCATTAATGGTGATGGTCTGAAGTCCTCTACGTCCTTTCCCGAGGTAAGAAACGTTAAAACTTTTACACGTTTAACACAGCGCTTACATATGTAATATGTACGCAAGCTAATGTTGATAAAGTTGTTAAAGCTGAAAATACCACACGCAGCTAATTTGAATCTTAGGCCTATTCCAAACGTCGTGCTACTGCCGTACCGAACTAAATTCAAGTATTCGAGCTTAACTCATGGTGTGTACGACGTTTCAAACATTCAGCTCAACAGTGTGAATGTAGTTTGTTTGGTTTTATCAACCGGGTCGATTATGTGAATTGGCCAGCCTAAAGAGATTCGAAAAGCTAAAGTTCCGAGCGTTAGTCCTTCGTCGGAGCGAATTTTGGCAAGACTACTTAGGACTCAAGGCCTTGCCGAACCATACGCCAGTAGCGCGACTTGACTTCAAACGGTGTACTCTTGTCGTGCCGAACTACACTGTAAACGCATGGTTCGCTGCATCAGCTGCCCGGTTACTTTCTAGCGTTTAAAATGGTCTTCAGCAGAGCAAACTTCTTCCGATCCTCAGTGCGACCGAATTACATCCGACGTTTGAAACCACTGCCGTTCTTGACTTTCTTCCACTATGTTAATTTCGTCTTCAAAGACATCGAGGGTTTTTTTTTTTAAATTAGTCGGAAGTGAATATAGCGGAATATGAGGCTATTCTCACCAACGTGGGGGCAGAAATTTCGATCTTTGATCACTTTAATCACTGATATTTTAACTTGAATTGCAACAACGAGATTAATTCATAAATGCGTGACAGCTTGTTATTTACACTAACAGTGCAGTATATTTGCATGTGTCAGAGCCAAGGTGTGTCAGCTGCTGTCTTCACAGGCGGCCCAGACGTTGAATACGATTATACGTGACATTAGTCCGGTGACAAATGCATTACAACTTTAGCCGTTTATAAAACGCAGTTTGAGAATGCTTCGAAAATTGTTCTTAACGCCACGTGTAGAAAATTATTTAAAGAAAAATGGCTTACCTCATCAGAGGTGGATCCAGAGTAGTTCAAGTGATTTCCCGAAATCAGTGAAGTGTTTCAAATTTCTCAGGTTCTTTATTGCAATTCGAGGAATCAATTATCCTTCTTGTTTATTGTTTAATGTGAAATAAAACTAAGAAAAAAACGTGTCATATCTTGTTATCCCTTGATTACGCAGCAAACCCAGCTCTTCTCGGGCGAATTCGACGAGTTTTTGTCCGTCGTAGATATTTTTGAGAACAACGTGACATAGGCACAACCGGACAAAATTTGTACGCATGCAGGGGTTGGAACTTGATGGTATATTGATCTTTTCACAAATCACTTAAAACTCCCTGTTCGATAGGCCAGAAACACTCGCATTGTCTTGCGAACTACTCAAACTCGGTTGTGATTGGCTATCCAGGTCGCAAACTACCGTGGAAACCAGTAACATTCGTATATACGGGGAAGCCTCTCCCCGAAAGTCCCTTCGTTTGTTCATATTTGGACGACAGTGTGGAGTTCATCGTTGACTTGCTACGGAGGAGAATTATAAAGTATGGTTCGAGGTGATCCCGTTTGTCGGAAGGAGGACTATTTTCGATACGATTTTGAAATGGCTTTCAAGGAAGTCAGCTCATATTCGGACCTAGACTTACCACAAGTCGACTGTGAAAATGCGAAACCGAGCGATTCTCAAGACGACGAAAGCGAGGGACCACCCAATTATCTAATCTAGCGGAAACGGGCTTTGAGAAAGTCTAATTCGGACCAGGACAAGCTCAAGTTTATGGAGAATGTGTGGAAACCAGATGAGCTATTTAACTTCCCATCGTCAGTGGAATGTTCGAATTGTAATCGCCATTTTGTGTGGAGCTGGCTGAAAAGATTTCCCTGGCTAGCATGCTCTAAATATTTCGATCGTACATTTTGTTTACCGTGTGTTATCTTTGGAGTCCAGTGTGAGCGAAATACGAAGAAACTAGACAAATTGTGGACGTTCGCCATTTCTCGTTTTACCAAACACGCTAGCCGGAAATGTGAGATGCAAGAGAAGCAGTCCCGATAGCTCAGCAGATCAACAACTTCAATTCTGAAATCCCTTTTTAAAACAGTAATTTTCTGCAGAAAAAACAACATAGCCCTCAGAGGTAGACGAGATGATGATCCACAAAATGCCAGTCTCTCCGGTAATTTCCAGGCACTGTTAGGACTTCGAATTGACAGCGGCGACCAAACACTAGCAGTGGAACATCACCTGGAGAGTCCACCCAGAAAGGCGACATATATTTCTAAAACCATTCAAAATGAGATGATTACAAATGTGAGTGCTATCAAACTTAATAATTTGTCACGAGAAATCAGAGATAGCAAATATTGTTCTATTATGTCTGACATATCAAATAAAGAAAATCTTTCAGTGGTGATCAGATTTCCCGATTGCGCCAAAACAGTCAGAGAAGAATTTGTGGGGTTCTGCCTTTGTGAGCATGGAACAACAGGGGCATTTCCACTCCCAATATCATCCAAAACAGCAATCCAGACCTCACATCTCGAACAGCTTCAATGGTGTCCCCAAATCTTAATTCGCATGCTATATTAGAGGTGCTTATGTAAATGTTTGGTGATCATATCTTTCAAAATAAAAATTTTTACAGGTTTTAAGGATTTTTGCACTGGAGAATGTCATTAAATGAGGAATGACTTTTTATCAGAAGTACGCCTCTCTTAAGAAGTGCTGTTTATATGTCTGAGTGGCTTGAAGTGCTCTTAGAAGGCAGTAAAATTGCATTCTGAGAGCACTAAATTTAAAATTTTCTCAGGGGAGCAAGCACTCAAATCCCCTTAGTTATGTTGGTCCAAACTACTCATGTAAAATCGTGGATATACTCCTGCTCATGTTTTTATTGCGTTATTCTGTTATCTATGGGTTCTTGGGGGTGGTTTAGAGCCATTTTAGCGAATTTTATGTTCTGGCGGTTGGCTTCCCCTAAAGAGGAACGAAAGGTAGGCGACTCACTAGCCCGACGGTCCGCACTTAAAGCTCCCTAGATTCCAAAAAAACAGTCTGATCTCGCCAAAAATTTCCCAAGTTCCAAGGCTTATCTTAACCACCTGGTTTTCCAGCTCTGGCTTTAAATTTCTGCCCCGTCTCTTTGTTTTTCTGCTGTCTGCAAATAGAAGGTGAAATATCCAGTACTTTTTGTTCATGCTGCGTTAAACAGCTGTCATAAGATGGGTTGGTACTTTATATACTCAAATTTAAGTGTCTCACCATATTTTGGAGTATCCATTCTAGTCACAACCGTTGTTTCATGGTGTTTTGGTATCACAAAATATCTCAAAGGTTGCAAAATTTTTCACCTGTATTTTTCTGTTTCCTTCAACTTGGGAATAATGATGGCAATAACGATGTCCCATCATCTCTGTTCACGCCTTCCTTAGATCGTTATCACCCCATTTCCTGCTCGTTCCTGGTTGCAAGTTCACCCTTAAGTGGGAGCCATTAAAGTGCCTATGAAATGAAATTTTTGCCCCCTTTTTTATTCCAGAAAGTTGAAGTCTATGTTGCACTAATTCATAGTTAGCACTCACTGAGCTGTCATTCAGTTTGGCGGTTTTATTCTGTGGAAAAAGTCCCCAGATGATGAAGTATCCAGCAATACATCATCTTCGTGTGATATTGAGTTGCTGCTGTTAGCTCTAGAAGGGGAGGGCTCTTTTAATTCGATCGTTCAGCGCTATCGAGCTGGGTCGTGGAAGAAAGGAGACGACGGAGGAAGATGAGGACGACGAAGATAGTATATGCTTTGCGACCTCAGAATCTCGGTTCGGAAACAAGGAACAGTCTGTATTTTGGTCTGTAATGACAGACCAAAATATAAGCAGGGGCAATGACTACCTAACGGTGGCCATAATGATAAGGTTGTCGTCATGAACTTACTCACCTTCTCAGCCCCTTCACTCATGCATTTTTTGTTGTTTTTAAGCTTAAATGCAATCACGTGCTGTATTCAGTTCGTGTCATTCTGTATTCAAAAGGATACCCAGGGGTTTTTATATTGAAAATAAAGGAATTGATATTTTTTATAATTTGTGTTTACGGCACATTCAGGTGATCTGACTAGTGTCTTTTCATTGGTTCCTTACCTTTTGAGTGGATATAGAGAATACTCACCGTTGCATTCTTTTTCTCTTATATTTACAGTTACAGCTGTGCAACATTTTTATCCTGAGGAACACATCTGAAGTTTTTACTTTCATTCTGCCCCTTGCACTATCCAATGGCGCAACCCAGTATAAGATCTACCAGGAAATATATAGTGGTACTTTTGGGTGAGTGTTCATGGTGTTGGCCGTAATACGTTGTTTACAGGGTATATAACTATTACATAGCGTTCCTTTCAATTTAGGTCATTTAGTTTAATCTGAAATGGTAAAAGTGTTAGCAGTTAGGGTTCCATTTTGCCCTTTGTTCTATCTTAAATTAATACAAACAAAAGCGAACAAAGCTAAAAATTGAGCTAATGAAAAACTGCACAACAAAGTAGCTCAGGTGGTGAGGTGGCCGATGGCGAGTCATAGGCCGGGTGGTCTATGTTAAGATGCAAAGGTATACATGTTGTAGTTTAAAATGTGTTTCAGGTAAGAATAATTTCAGCCTGGTTTAATTTGTTTAACATAGGTTAGATTTTGCCAGTAACTTTCTATATTTCAAAGCTAAACGGGACAACGATATGATAAAGGCCAAACTGAAAGCCAAGAATTGCAACCGTGGACAGCTGTTTCGACCTTGTTGTGTCTCGTCAGCACGGTGTAGCAAATAATGAAGTAATCGGTTGGTTAGCCAATCATCCCTTAAGTGCACTGCAGATGGTGAGGACCCCAGGATGAACCTCGAATCCAAATTTTTGCATATTGGCCAATGTCACATGCAAAACGCGGTGACAAAGGACAAAAGAAAACATTCAGGAGTATATCCACGATTTTACATGAGTAGTTTGGACCAACATAACTAAGGGGATTTGAGTGCTTGCTCCCCTGAGAAAATTTTAAATTTAGTGCTCTCAGAATGCAATTTTACTGCCTTCTAAGAGCACTTCAAGCCACTCAGACATATAAACAGCACTTCTTAAGAGAGGCGTACTTCTGATAAAAAGTCATTCCTCATTTAATGACATTCTCCAGTGCAAAAATCCTTAAAACCTGTAAAAATTTTTATTTTGAAAGATATGATCACCAAACATTTACATAAGCACCTCTAATATAGCATGCGAATTAAGATTTGGGGACACCATTGAAGCTGTTCGAGATGTGAGGTCTGGATTGCTGTTTTGGATGATATTGGGAGTGGAAATGCCCCTGTTGTTCCATGCTCACAAAGGCAGAACCCCACAAATTCTTCTCTGACTGTTTTGGCGCAATCGGGAAATCTGATCACCACTGAAAGATTTTCTTTATTTGATATGTCAGACATAATAGAACAATATTTGCTATCTCTGATTTCTCGTGACAAATTATTAAGTTTGATAGCACTCACATTTGTAATCATCTCATTTTGAATGGTTTTAGAAATATATGTCGCCTTTCTGGGTGGACTCTCCAGGTGATGTTCCACTGCTAGTGTTTGGTCGCCGCTGTCAATTCGAAGTCCTAACAGTGCCTGGAAATTACCGGAGAGACTGGCATTTTGTGGATCATCATCTCGTCTACCTCTGAGGGCTATGTTGTTTTTTCTGCAGAAAATTACTGTTTTAAAAAGGGATTTCAGAATTGAAGTTGTTGATCTGCTGAGCTATCGGGACTGCTTCTCTTGCATCTCACATTTCCGGCTAGCGTGTTTGGTAAAACGAGAAATGGCGAACGTCCACAATTTGTCTAGTTTCTTCGTATTTCGCTCACACTGGACTCCAAAGATAACACACGGTAAACAAAATGTACGATCGAAATATTTAGAGCATGCTAGCCAGGGAAATCTTTTCAGCCAGCTCCACACAAAATGGCGATTACAATTCGAACATTCCACTGACGATGGGAAGTTAAATAGCTCATCTGGTTTCCACACATTCTCCATAAACTTGAGCTTGTCCTGGTCCGAATTAGACTTTCTCAAAGCCCGTTTCCGCTAGATTAGATAATTGGGTGGTCCCTCGCTTTCGTCGTCTTGAGAATCGCTCGGTTTCGCATTTTCACAGTCGACTTGTGGTAAGTCTAGGTCCGAATATGAGCTGACTTCCTTGAAAGCCATTTCAAAATCGTATCGAAAATAGTCCTCCTTCCGACAAACGGGATCACCTCGAACCATACTTTATAATTCTCCTCCGTAGCAAGTCAACGATGAACTCCACACTGTCGTCCAAATATGAACAAACGAAGGGACTTTCGGGGAGAGGCTTCCCCGTATATACGAATGTTACTGGTTTCCACGGTAGTTTGCGACCTGGATAGCCAATCACAACCGAGTTTGAGTAGTTCGCAAGACAATGCGAGTGTTTCTGGCCTATCGAACAGGGAGTTTTAAGTGATTTGTGAAAAGATCAATATACCATCAAGTTCCAACCCCTGCATGCGTACAAATTTTGTCCGGTTGTGCCTATGTCACGTTGTTCTCAAAAATATCTACGACGGACAAAAACTCGTCGAATTCGCCCGAGAAGAGCTGGGTTTGCTGCGTAATCAAGGGATAACAAGATATGACACGTTTTTTCTTAGTTTTATTTCACATTAAACAATAAACAAGAAGGATAATTGATTCCTCGAATTGCAATAAAGAACCTGAGAAATTTGAAACACTTCACTGATTTCGGGAAATCACTTGAACTACTCTGGATCCACCTCTGATGAGGTAAGCCATTTTTCTTTAAATAATTTTCTACACGTGGCGTTAAGAACAATTTTCGAAGCATTCTCAAACTGCGTTTTATAAACGGCTAAAGTTGTAATGCATTTGTCACCGGACTAATGTCACGTATAATCGTATTCAACGTCTGGGCCGCCTGTGAAGACAGCAGCTGACACACCTTGGCTCTGACACATGCAAATATACTGCACTGTTAGTGTAAATAACAAGCTGTCACGCATTTATGAATTAATCTCGTTGTTGCAATTCAAGTTAAAATATCAGTGATTAAAGTGATCAAAGATCGAAATTTCTGCCCCCACGTTGGTGGAGAATAGCCTCATATTCCGCTATATTCACTTCCGACTAATTTAAAAAAAAAAACCCTCGATGTCTTTGAAGACGAAATTAACATAGTGGAAGAAAGTCAAGAACGGCAGTGGTTTCAAACGTCGGATGTAATTCGGTCGCACTGAGGATCGGAAGAAGTTTGCTCTGCTGAAGACCATTTTAAACGCTAGAAAGTAACCGGGCAGCTGATGCAGCGAACCATGCGTTTACAGTGTAGTTCGGCACGACAAGAGTACACCGTTTGAAGTCAAGTCGCGCTACTGGCGTATGGTTCGGCAAGGCCTTGAGTCCTAAGTAGTCTTGCCAAAATTCGCTCCGACGAAGGACTAACGCTCGGAACTTTAGCTTTTCGAATCTCTTTAGGCTGGCCAATTCACATAATCGACCCGGTTGATAAAACCAAACAAACTACATTCACACTGTTGAGCTGAATTGTTTGAAACGTCGTACACACCATGAGTTAAGCTCGAATACTTGAATTTAGTTCGGTACGGCAGTAGCACGACGTTTGGAATAGGCCTAAGATTTCAAATTAGCTGCGTGTGGTATTTTCAGCTTTAACAACTTTATCAACATTAGCTTGCGTACATATTACATATGTAAGCGCTGTGTTAAACGTGTAAAAGTTTTAACGTTTCTTACCTCGGGAAAGGACGTAGAGGACTTCAGACCATCACCATTAATGACCAATTTTAAGAAAGTATGGCCCTAGACTTTCAAACATTGATCAGAAAAACATGTCGGATAGTTTGCACGTCTCTAAAATTTCTATTTGTTGAAGCTCTTTGATTTCACACTCTGTAAATTTCAATGACTAAAAACCCTGACGAGAAATCGGCGTTACATTAGATTCCCACCAAATTTGGACAGTGGAATGATCTCATCATTAGTCAATAACAGGCCGTTGTTCAGCTCTTTTCGTCATATCCCCCTTCCCCCTCCCCGCTCAGGCGCGTTTTGTCAAGCGAGCCAGGTATATAGGGGCGAAAACTAGCGGCTTTTAAAATATAGGAATGGCTCCGACCTGTAACTGGATAATAAAAAAAAAGAATCGACAGAATCGTCTTAATTCGTTGCAAACACAACTTGGACTCGTAGCGATTACTGCGTCTAAGGCCCATTAAAGTATCTTTTGATCCATGCCGTTGCTAGGGGAAATCAATTTGCTATAACCCTGCACATGTATACTTGAATTAAACCGAATTTGGACAATACCCACAGGGTGCAAATATACAGTCTTGTTCCCGGGGTCCTCAGTCTCTACCTCGAGATAGAGAAAAAATCCTTGGAACGAGGTTGGAAAAATAGTCCAGTTCATGACGTCATCAGACCACGTTCAATGTCATGTGACCAGAAAGAGAAAAGTGCATTCTCTGTACAATAACAATTCGTTTTGAAGAAATTTAAGCATGCGTTTTGGCCTACGATGAAAAATAAACAAAAATAGAATGGAAAATGTGCTTCTTTGACCACTCTTCTGCGCATAAATCCAGCAGCTACAATTGCCTCTCGAGGAGAAACGGTTCCTTTTTTCGCGGTAATGGAATTGGTGAACGAATTTTCAGCGACCTGGTGCCTCAGAAAGGCTGACCGTACGGTTGGGGTGAACTGTTATACATTTTCCACTGAGTATTTCGTCAGGCAGGGCCTGACTTCTTCAGGGAATGTTTGTGGTTTCTGGTGCCTAAGCATTGTTGGCCAGGCTGCTAAGGCAACGAATAATCGTCGTCGATTTAACTAATTGACGTCAGTTTTTTATGCGTCTGTCCTGTTATTGATCATGAATTTCGTCATCACATTGTCAAAGTAGCTGTGGATCCACGGACTACTTTGACAATGTGTTGACGAAATTCATTATCAATAACAGGACAGACGCATTAAAAACTTACATCAATTTGTTTTTTACGATAACAAATTGTCGAATTGCCGGCTCGCGCTCGCTGACGCGTCGCATGAATTTTAAATTCATGTGTATGTCCGCATATGGACAATAAAAATTAGCCAATGAGCGCGCGTGAATTTCTGCAGTTATCGTAAAAAACGGAATTCAGGGGGAAACAAAGGAGCTGAGAAAAGCAAACCTTCACGCTTCAAATTACATTTTTGTCAATTTCGGTCGCGGAAATGTATTTTACAAGCAGTTGAAGATGCTGTGGATCATAAAACGGTCATTATTATTTAAGTTTACATGATTTATTAGCATTTTATTGAACATGCCTGTCCATTTGTGATAAATCCGCTTGCACTAAATGTGGCTTTAAATTATCTCATCGTGACATGACTAGATTTATTACTCAGCTAAGATTATTTGATTTGAGTTCATTTGTATGGAAGATATGTACAACAACGTGTTTCATTTAAATAAATTACATGGTATAAACGTTCCACCCCTCTGCTCCTCTCAAAACCTTTGGAGTGATCGGACGGCTAAAAACTTTGTGTTGGAATACTTATTTCTTTCATCTTTGGAAGGATTTCATGAATGTAGATCACAATAAGACATCTGTCCCTTATACATGTATCTGGTGACTGTGGTGTAGGCAAAAAAAAAATATGCTGGAAAAATGAGTAAACTGCAGGTAAGACAATCAGGCAAGTTATTCCAATATACTTTCCACAGCGTATTACACGGTCTTATCGTGAAGGTCTTGGGGAAAGTAGCCAACATGGAGCCCAATTCCATAGACCTCTTCTATGGACCAGGTCCATGAACCCCCTTTTTTACTACCCCTAAAAATACCGAAGTAAACAATAATAAGAAAAAAATAAAATACTTGTAAGTAGGTTGAAAAAAAAAAATTAAATTACTGTTAATTAAAAATATTTAAACTATTTCTGGATAATTGCTAGTAAAAGTGAAGAGGCCTGTAATAGAAAAACATGGTTATGGGTTTGTGGAAACATTCTCAAGCTTTTAGGCTTTTAGTGTCTTGTTGTGAGCAGTTTTGAAATAGAAAAAAATTGCAATATTTTAAATAATTTGACTAAAGCTCTACAGCGGTCTATAAAGGTGACAGTGTCAGGTGTAAAAGTTGCAGTTCATGACTAAATTGTTACAAGACAGTATTTTTCAGAGTAGTTTTGAATCTGGCGGTCTTCAAGTGCCTTTGTATTACAATGACATAACAGCTTAATTATAAAGGAATTATGCATACCTGAAAATCTTTTGTAGACAAATTTAGACTTTTTTGCAGTTGTTATTGTGCCGTGTGAATAATCTTTTCTATTATTTTGTTTTCGACAAGGCCGTTTTGTATTGGATGGCCAAAATCAGAGAATTGCCATTCTGAAGGACAGGTGTTTGTAAGCAATGGCTTGGTCAACCTTTGGGTGTTGTCGTGATGCCAGTTTAAAGTTCAAAATGATTCAAATAAACTGTCAGAAATAGTTCGCTGAAGATTAAAATAAATAAACAATAGCCTCCATTTGGTGGGAAAAAAAAATGCTCGGGTGTTTCTCTGCGGACATTATTTGTTCCGAGAAGCGAACTGTGAGCTTCGAGTAACAGATGATATCCAAGGACAAATATTCAAGCTTATATAAATCCATCAAATATTATCGCTCGCACCCAATTGGTCTAAACACGTCATGTGACTGAATATCCCCCAACTAAAACTGGGGAATTTCCGAGAATATTGTACAATTTTCAAAACTGCTCGTGTTGTGAAAAAGATTTGAAGGATAGCAAACACAATA
>JAHPZR010032641.1:5000-10355 GCA_019787425.1 Platygyra sinensis | reverse complement strand
AATTATGTAAATAATTTGTTTGCTCGAATGGGAATTTAAAACACGTCGCTCGCGCTCAGCAATTTTATTCGGCAAAACAATGCGACGTTTAAATCAAATCAGCCTAACGTATTCGACTAAAATTAGTATTTGATTCGGCGCATGTAAAATGCGACGTTTAAACCAGGCCTAAACCACCTCTAGGAACCCAGGGATATCAAAATAGCGCAATGCGAACATGAGGTAAGCCATTTTTATCTAAATTATTTTCTACACGTAGCATTTAGAGTAGATTATGATTGGCAGAAAGACAATGAGAAATTTTGTAGGCCAATGATATCATGTAAAGCAATGACAAAAATTTTGTACGGAAACTCTGAAAAAAATTCTCGAATGCGAAAAAAGTGGCTTCAAGAAACATCTTACGGCACTTTTTCCGCGCGAAATTTTTCATGTTTGTATTATTAATAAGTAATCATACGGTTTTTCTCGCTCAATTTGAATTTAATTTGCACTTGTGAGTTTTTCCAAACGCTGAGATTGCACTCACCGAAGCGGCTCGTGCAATTTCAGCTTTTTGAAAAACCCACTCGTGCAAATTGGACAGCAAGGACAAGAGCATCGTCTTCATCCTGCGTCTACAGATGTGACCAGCAAGAGTGTATCTGGAATGAAGTGGAGCCGGTCACTGCGTTGGCATAGCTCTTCTTGTAAGATTCCATTATCAGATTGTAGAATAGCAATTGAAAATAGGTACAACTGGCTCTGAATAACAAAAGTCGAAAAACCGTCCGGACAACCTCACGAGTTACACGAGGTGCCAAATGTGGTGCCGGACAATGAATGCCTGTGATGTCCTGTCACCATTACGTCAGCCCTCCCGAGAATAAGAAATTCTCAGATCTCTATTATGATGTTATTTTCCCGGAGGTCCCCCAGTGTCGGTACTGCCAATCAAGTTGCAGAAGAGTTCTTTTTTCCGTATTTTCAATAAAATTCACCTTACAACTACAGTGAAATCCTATCCACTACATTTAATACCTATGCGGCATACAAACAATTTAGCCGTTAATTTACGGCTAAATCGGGGTCCCACTCATTACAAACCAAAAGTTTAGCCGTTACCCCTCTATATTACAAACTAAAAGTTTAGCTGTTAATTTACGGCTAAATCGGGGTCGCACTATATTACAAACCAAAAATTAGGCCGTTAATTTGCGGCCAAATTGGGGTCCCACTACATTACAAACCAAAAATTTAGCCCTTAAAGGAGCAGTATCACGAGGATCTTGCTGTTTTAGGCCAATTCTGTGCTAAAATCATTACTTTGAGGGTTTAATCATAAACAAAATGCTTCTGTAAAGCTACGGCGAAGATATCAAATAAATTTTATCAGAGAGGGCTAACCATAATAAATTTCTTGAGGAATTTTGGAACGTGCAACATCAAAACTTGAAAAAATTGGCCAATTTTTTCAAATTTCAATCCATTTCCATCCATGCCATCCGTAGCGAGAGGCAACAAGAAACAGTTTCATTACCTTCAAACAGTCTTTAATAACAAAACTAGATCATTAGTTTTGGAATTCAATTGATGCAAAGACACCTTCTAGCTTTTTATAAAGTTGCTAAATAGCGTGACAATGCCCCTTTAATTTATGGCTAAATCGGGGTCCTTCTGTGTTACAAGCCAAAAATTTAGCCGTTAATTTACGGCTAAATCGGGGTCACAATACATTACAAACCAAAACCTTAGCCGTTAATTTACTGCTAAATTAGGGTTTGAACTATACTACAAACCAAAAATTTAGCCGTTAATTTACGGCTAAATCGGGGTCCTTCATTATTACAAACCAAAAATTTAGCCGTTAATTTACTGCTAAATTAGGGTTTGAACTATATTACAAACCAAAAATTTAGCCGTTAATTTACGAGTAATCTTTCATTACTACAAACCAAAAATTTAGCCGTTAATTTACTGCTAAATTAGGGTCTGAACTACATTACAAACCAAAAATTTAGCCGTTAATTTACGGCTAAATCGGGGTCCTACTATATTGCAAACCAAAAATTTAGCCGTTAATTTACTGCTAAATTAGGGTCTAAACTATATTACAAACCAAAAACTTAGCCATTAATTTACGGCTAAATCGGGGTCCTTCATTATTACAAACCAAAAATTTAGCCGTTAATTTACTGCTAAATTAGGGTCTAAACTATATTACAAACCAAAAACTTAGCCATTAATTTACGGCTAAATCGAGATCCTTCATCATTACAAACCAAAAATTTAGCCGTTAATTTACTGTTAAATTAGGGTCTAAACTACATTACAAACCTAAAACTTAGCCATTAATTTACGGCTAAATCGAGATCCTTCATTATTACAAACCAAAAATTTAGCCGTTAATTTACTGTTAAATTAGGGTCTAAACTACATTACAAACCTAAAATTTAGCCGTTAATTTTTGGCTAATTTTTTTGTTTGTAATTATTATTATATATATTACAATTAATTTTAAAATTTTAATCTTTACAAAAATGGTTTCTGGCTAAAAATTTGGAACATATGTAGAAGAAAATTAATGCAAATTTTTCAATTATATATAGACCCCCCCACAGAGAGCTCCCGAGTTCAATTCCGTACAGTGTATCGGTATAAAAACAAACATCAAGCCAAGGCATGATGTTATTTATGTCAATAAATTGACCTATTTTATTCAAGACACGTATTTGTTGTTCCGATGGTGGTCTGTCATGTGACATAACAGCCAATCATGTTAAAGAGTGTCATGTCCGTCAGTATAAAAGACTGATCATCACGTATGCATAAATAGTGTGAGTATGAACGTAAGTAGTGTCAAGTAGTAAGTATATTGTAAGTGTAAATGTAAGTACAAAAGTAGTACTGTAAGCTATGTAAGCGTTAGTCTTGTAAAAAAAATTGTAAAAATAAATAAATAAAATAAAAGACTGATCACATTCTCAAATATTCCCTCTTGCTTTCACCATCACAGCGAGTATATCTCTTGGCGAAAACATTTTTCCCTTCCTCCGCTCCCTTGCCTTTCGGGTCAACATTTATGCTATGTATTTTCGTTTACCAGCTGCGGGGCACCTTTTTCGCCCCACCTTTGCTGAAAATGATAATTTAATTACCATGGACATTGTTAACAATTAACTTTTATTTGAGTTTCTATTAAAACCGCCACAGTATAAGTGGCCAAGAAATGCAAATTCACGAGTTGATAATTTTTTGTACATCATATCATCTTCAGCAAACTAGTGTGACCCCACAGACAGCCCCCGAGTTCAATTCCGAACAATGTATCGGCATAAAATCAATTTTCATTCACAAGAAAATGAGTTTAATTTGCGTGTGAACGAAAATTGATTTGGATATGAAAGGTGAGCACCAAGACTCGCTTCGAAAAAGAAGCCTGAGGTAATTCGGAAATGGCCTATTCTATTCATTGTCATTAAAGAGTTTTTAAACTCTTTAATGAATGAATATTAAAATATTCATGTACAAACTTTGATGATTGTTTTCCCTAACTACTTTACATCAATTCTTCAGAACGACTCTTTTCGTGCACTTATATTTAACAATTATTCACCGAAGTGGAGGTAAATATCCACAACTATTCACCGACACTGAGGTGAATAATTGTTTTAGTATATAACACACAAGCAGAATAACTAGCGGCCAAAAGACTAACTTAACTTGTGACAATGTACCGTCAAAAGCCATTTTGTTTTTCTTCGGCTGCTCGGAGGTGAATAGTACTTGACTACTCATCTCCGAGCTAGCCAATCAGCGCGCGCGAAAAGTATTATTCACTTGTGTGGTATATGCTAATAATTATTAGTAGAATTCTACTAGTATACTAATGCAAATGCTGCAATCTGATTGGCTGAGCTACTCGTATACTATCAACCATCAGAGTGCAGCGGGTGCCGGTCGTCCTCGAAATACGATGTTTTTATAGTTTTTCCGAGGTTTTGGAAGGAAATTTAGATGTAAACGTGTAATTAAATTCCTGAGAAAACTAAAAGAAGCACACTGACGTTTTCTCGACTTTAAAAACTTGAAAATATTGAAAAAGCGGGTACGCGCGTAAACAACTGCAAATTTGCCAAGAACAGTTCGATACGTGCAACTTTGTCTAAGCGTTAAGTCCAATAATGCGTGGAAAAATCATTGGAAACCATTATTTTTGTTAATTTCAGTTAGAATTCTACTTAAACAATTAGATTATTCGCTCGAGATTTCTATGAGGCGATAGTTGATTCGGCCTTCGGCCTCATCAACTATCACCTCATAGAAATCTCGAGCTCATAATCTAATTGTTAATTATGCTTAGATCTGCTTACCATGTCTACTATATGTGCCTTTTTTTCTCCTTATTTACTGATATCCCAACGAAATACTCGAAATAGACGTGCTTCTTTCGAGTTTCGAATACTACTTTGTCTGGACTTGTAAAGTATAGACGACCTTGAAACATCCCTAGTATCTAATCTTTCTATTTTTCTGGAGCAAATTCTTGAAGGTTTTCGACATCTATCTAAGCTTACGTCTCTCAGTCATTCTTTTGCATCCTCCGCTACTCACGAAAACACAATATCTCGATCTTACACCTTTTAAATCATTTGCAGAGTATCTTGTTCCCTTCAAATAATTATTGTCATCGATAGAACACACGAGCTTGATATCCCCAGCTTTTGCGCACAATCCTTCCCTTATTTCACATTTAGGAAACACTGCTCTGTCGCTAAATTTCAATAAACTAACACTTCGAATCTTTGTTGATAACTGTTCGCACACATACTCAGTTTGAACAACAGCATCTGCAGCTTTACCAATATCCCAACCAGCCAACCAACTTCATTCGAAGTAGGCCTTGACGAGATTTCTTACCATTTATACAGCTTTTTGTAAGAACCAAAGAAACAACTTCTGATAACATATGATTTGTACTTTCTATAATTTTCATTTCGGTCAGCAAAACTAGCCCGTCCAAAATGAACGCTCGAATCACAATTTAGTGTTGGGCCTTTTGCTGACAGCGTGTGCGTGGATAGATACTACATATGGAGGCACTCTGAGAGCTAACTCTTACACAACGTAATAACACTACTTGACCAAAAATGGCAAGAAAGAGAAAAAACCTCTCTGACACTTCAAAGTTTGATTCAATTAATTTGTAGTGTAACATTCTTCATAATTTTTTTACCTTAAAAAATCTCGGACTAAAATAACCATTAATTAAAAATATTAAACTGCTGCTGCAGACACAAAAAAGGCGATAATTTTGAATTTACTCCCATCATAGTAAAAAGAAAAGGGGTGTCGAGTTACCATTTGTAACTGAAA
>JAHPZR010032640.1:12500-17789 GCA_019787425.1 Platygyra sinensis | reverse complement strand
TGTTGTTCACTAGCGCCATTCTTTTATTTTTGACTCTCATTCTTATGATAGGAAGGCGGAGAGTGTCTCTAGTCAGTATCAAAACATTTTGGGCTTGTTGTTGAAAATTGAGGTTCGAGATTAAAAAAAAAAAAGAAAACAGCGAAAGCGCAGAGAGAACATGTCTACGTTTTGACTGAGGTCGTGGGGGGAACGAAAAACATTTCAAGATTGTTTACAAAGGCGTTTATCAATGTTTACACAAGAATTTATCCTTGTCGTGTGGCTTTAGTCATGTGCGAGCGAGAAACAAGCCCAAAAAAATATTGGTCAGTTCCGATATTTTGGGGTCTTTCGGATCGTGCAAAAAAAATTCGCTCGGTCTTTTAAACGTCGTTTACAATACATGGGAGAGACGTAAGGACGTTTATATTTCTTTTAACTTTTTCTTAAACTTTAGTAAACTTAAGTAAAAACAAAAACACAATTGATTGCTGCCGGGCTACAAAGGTTTGGTTTGGTTTGGTTTGGTTTGGTTCCTTTTGTTTGGTCTTTGCTTATCTTCCCCGTCACCTCTTGTCAATTTATTTCCCATCGAAGTGTAACTAGATCTTCAACTCGAAAACCAACTCGAAATCCAACTCGAAGTCTAACTCAATCTCCAACTCGAAAACCAACTCGAAGTCTCACTCGATCTTCAACTCGAACTCGAACTCGAGTCCAAACTCGAGGGATTATTTCTCCCGTACACGAAGGTCAGCCAAACGCTGGCGGCTGACAGCCGTTAACAACTTATGAACCAAAAACGATTTAGTTGGGTCGATATAACCCTTGATCTTGTGCACATAACTTGTAGCCGAAAGATAAGAAGTAATCGCAGAAGGCGCGAGTTTCTTAGCGGATAGGTAAGAGAGAAAGAGGACTAATTGGGGGAGAAGATAAAGGTAACTAAAGGGTTGATGGCCCATAGAAACGATCATAAAAATCTGAATGTCTCGGGCGAATGAAGCGACCACAGAGAGGTCGTATTCATGGTCTTAGCCACAGTTCTCCCCCCAACACCATTCCATTATTTATAAACAAGAACTGGTGGTTAAGATTAGGGTTTGCGGCGACGAAGTTGTCAAAACGTCTAATGAGAATAGCACACCCATCCAGGAATCTGTAAACACCTTTGAAGAATATAAGTAGTATAAAGCTTATCAATACAAGTAGACATACACGGTGCAAATTCTTTCAACATGGCTTTATTATGCCAACATTGAAGACAAGGTTGGGAATACTTGAATAATAAAAATGTTTACAATGTAATACATTATATAGTTATCACTGCCTAGTTTAAAGAATACTACTTTGGAATATAATTTTTATTTATCTCCTCTATGGGTAACTAATACTCTGTTGGAATGTTGTCACCTATAAACCTTATTTTTGAGGTTGCCTTGGCTTGTGGAATACACTAAAAGATATACAGCAGCTTTCATGCATGTTTTATCGACCCCTTTCAGTGCCAAGATGGTTCACCAAGATGGCAATTTAGCTACAGTAAACAATAAGCAAGTAGTACCTATATCCTCTAATCTCCCTTCTCAAATGGGGAGCTGGCAAGACAAGAAAAAGGCAATAAAGTCAAATTGTTCTTTATTCATTTGTAAATCTGTGCATTTCTTTTTTGAAAAATTTTACTGAACATTACATAAATGATCTCCTTCATCTGTTCTCTTGTGCACTACTTAAACAGATTTGAAACAAGGCCCCCACTTAGAAAAACTAAGACAGTAAGGAATGAAAGTCTTCAGACACAATAAAACAGGAACCATTTTCCCCGGGCAGTTACTGAGAAAAAAGCACTATAGTTCAAGACAGTAAACTTATTTTATATTTGAATCTCGAACATAGCATGTAAGAACATAGCATTGGCTGTATGTTTGATGCTAATAGCATTTCTGGAAGAAGTCATGTGCATTGTATCAATATGTACTTAATGCCTGCAGGCTGGCTCTAAAATTACTTTAACACCATCCAGACCGCAAATACATTAGACAACAGAAATGTCATATGTTATAATCTAAGAATATTCACAAAAATATTTTCAACCAAAACTCGGCAGAAAAAAAAAATATTCAATTCAGCCTCGGCCAGAAAAACAATACTATTATTAGAAAAAAAGAGTGCATTTGAGATAAGATCTGAAATAAGCCTAAACCTAATACAGGCAGAAGGCCTATATTTAAGGAATACGTGTCCAAGAAAATAAAAGTGATTTTCCGTATTAAAAAAGAACAAAGCTCAGTAGCGAGCAAAAGCTCCTTTTTAGATTTGAAGTTCGACCATAACGAACGCTTCAAATTCTTCTTTGTTTCCGTACGTAGAAAAACTAATTACACATGAATATAGAACAACAAAAACAACAGCGCATAGGGCCACATGTGACGAGCTGCAGCTCTCTAGCTGCCGGCAGAAAAGCTTAGTTTTGGCTGGTGCACGATATACCAAGTGAATAGCAAGTCTCGAGTTACGTCACAAAGAACACAACAATGATTCCTATCCCTTACACAATAACACAATAGACTTCACACAAAAGAACGAGACAGTAGTGCATATATTGACTTGGTATATCGAGCATCACCCTCAGTTTTACATCATTGGTTGTTATGTATATTTTCCCGGGCTTATTTCTACTTCTATGGTATAGGTTACATCTTTTAAATTAAAATCTAACGGAAAAGATTCACCTTTCGAATCGTTAATGGCAGTCTGATTTGACATCGCTTGAACTGAACTGCAATTCAACCTCCTAAAGCCCCTTTCTCATTGGTATAAACATTCGCTATGTCCGCCATATTTCTTTAGGATGTATTTAAACCAATCAGCGTGTTTGTATTGTGATAAGTCCATTTTCGGGTCCGCAGGCACTTAATTTCTAACGTACTGAACGAACACAACAAGCGGCCATGGATGTTGTCTTTTTTTACACACAACCACAACAACCACCCCGAAGGGGGTGGTAACGAAAGTAACACATTTCGTTCTAACAGGGAGGTACACGGTTTCGGCTTTCGCTACAGTATGAATGGGCCAATCAACAAGGGTGTTAGTTCAGCGTTGCCCAGGGTCTTCTCCCGACGATCCGCCATTTTAAAAATCGTCGAGGAGAAGGCCCTGGGGACGAGGTTGCTGTTTCCCCGGCATTGAGAAAAGTTTTCCAAGTTTTGATTTGGGGATTGACCATCTCTTTCCCTCTGACCCGTGGAAAGAAAGCAAAAGAAAGAAGAACAACAGCTCTTTGCATGCTTCGATGTTAGTAAGCTAGACGACCTCGTCGAGGGAGCTCAATCGAAGACAACAAAATGTTATGCAACAAAATCCGCGGTAAACGTTTTTCAAGGTAATTTTTGCATTTAATAACTACAATAAAATTCTCAAAATCACATTCTGTTTTTCAAAAAAGATGTACAATAAAATTGAACGCGAACTATATGCTACAGACTGCGAATGCGAAATCTTTTCAAAATCAAATTTTACACGGCTGATCGGTTGCCGTGTTTTGGCTGTCAAATGCTCAAAAATGACCCTTAAAACTTGGAAGAATGTACCAGACAGCTCACCAGAATGATGGATTTTATGCCCTTCGACTTAACTGCATAAACTCAACCCTGCCTGTTTGTGCTAAGAAACCAAACCAGCAAAACTTCACAAGGCACGATGAGCGATTTCACTTCTCAACCATCTTCTCGGGCTGCCAAATCGGGCAAGTTCGCGTTACTTTCAAGAGCGATCAGGCACAGTGATTTCATCTTGAAGTTCTTTCCTTACAGAGTCGTAAATCTGTTTTCACCGAACTTTAAGCATTTCTTCCAAAGATTTAGAAGGATTCAAAGCTGATATCGCTTTTATACACGGCGCTCGCTTGCTCGCTGGCGATTTTGCCACAAATTTTGACTTTTGTAACGCGACATTTCATTGGTTCGTGCGTTATCATATGCGCGTTTTGATTGGTTAGTAGGAAAGATGATTGTCTAGAGCGTGTATTGAGAAAATCTTTTTGGATCCTGAAGTTAAACAAAATTTTCCTTCATTTGTCGAATTAATTTTGAGAAATGTTTTACGAAAGCAATGGAAACTTTTTTCCTGTACATGTGTTGGCATAGCCTGATATAAACACTCGAGGAGTTGGGAGAATTCTCGACAGTTATGCAACCCTCGACTTCGTCTCGGGTTTGCATAACTGTCTCAAATTCTCCCAACCGCTCTCGTGTTTTTATCAGGCTATGCAAACACGGAAAACGTTTTCTATTGCTTAAATGTTATTTATGTCGATGAATTGACCTCTTGTATTCAAAGCACATATTTGTTGATCTGATGGTAGTCTGTCATGTGACATAACAGCCAATCATGTTAAAGAGTGTCATGTGCGTCAGTATAAAACACTTGTCACACTCTCAAATATTCCCTCTTGCTTTCACCATCACTTTTGGCGAAAACATTTTGCAGGCAAGTTGCAGAGATATTTCCAAGTTGTATTACATTAGAATGGGTCTCCCTCTAATTTTTATTCTGGCATGGGGCATTCATTCATTAGACGTTTTGACAACTTCGTCGCCGCAAACCCTAATCTTAACCACCAGTTCTTGTTTATAAATAATGGAATGGTGTTGGGGGGAGAACTGTGGCTAAGACCATGAAATACGACCTCTCTGTGGTCGCTTCATTCGCCCGAGACATTCAGATTTTTATGATCGTTTCTATGGGCCATCAACCCTTTAGTTACCTTTATCTTCTCCCCCAATTAGTCCTCTTTCTCTCTTACCTATCCGCTAAGAAACTCGCGCCTTCTGCGATTACTTCTTATCTTTCGGCTACAAGTTATGTGCACAAGATCAAGGGTTATATCGACCCAACTAAATCGTTTTTGGTTCATAAGTTGTTAACGGCTGTCAGCCGCCAGCGTTTGGCTGACCTTCGTGTACCTATTACTCGACAGGTGTTGCACGAGCTTATTAAATCTCTCCAACACAGCACTTCTTCGGCTCACTCAGCCATGTTCCTGTTAGCTTTTTATGGCTTCTTTCGTGTTGGTGAACTGGCAGCTAAGAGTGGGGATAGTGCCGCTTCAGTCTTACAATCATAGTAAGGATCTCTTATTTTTGATGCACAATGGCCAACCACAAATGATTAAGATCATCATAACCGCATTTAAGCACATTAAGCACAATACCAACAGGACACTTTGCCATTTTGTTCTGTCCAATCTCCTAGAATACTGCAAATCCCGAGGGGCCCTCCCGGGACCTCTATTTTTGTTAACCA
>JAHPZR010032640.1:0-5000 GCA_019787425.1 Platygyra sinensis | reverse complement strand
AATTTCTTGAGGAATTTTGGAACGTGCAACATCAAAACTTGAAAAAATTGGCCAATTTTTTCAAATTTCAATCCATTTCCATCCATGCCATCCGTAGCGAGAGGCAACAAGAAACAGTTTCATTACCTTCAAACAGTCTTTAATAACAAAACTAGATCATTAGTTTTGGAATTCAATTGATGCAAAGACACCTTCTAGCTTTTTATAAAGTTGCTAAATAGCGTGACAATGCCCCTTTAATTTATGGCTAAATCGGGGTCCTTCTGTGTTACAAGCCAAAAATTTAGCCGTTAATTTACGGCTAAATCGGGGTCACAATACATTACAAACCAAAACCTTAGCCGTTAATTTACTGCTAAATTAGGGTTTGAACTATACTACAAACCAAAAATTTAGCCGTTAATTTACGGCTAAATCGGGGTCCTTCATTATTACAAACCAAAAATTTAGCCGTTAATTTACTGCTAAATTAGGGTTTGAACTATATTACAAACCAAAAATTTAGCCGTTAATTTACGAGTAATCTTTCATTACTACAAACCAAAAATTTAGCCGTTAATTTACTGCTAAATTAGGGTCTGAACTACATTACAAACCAAAAATTTAGCCGTTAATTTACGGCTAAATCGGGGTCCTACTATATTGCAAACCAAAAATTTAGCCGTTAATTTACTGCTAAATTAGGGTCTAAACTATATTACAAACCAAAAACTTAGCCATTAATTTACGGCTAAATCGGGGTCCTTCATTATTACAAACCAAAAATTTAGCCGTTAATTTACTGCTAAATTAGGGTCTAAACTATATTACAAACCAAAAACTTAGCCATTAATTTACGGCTAAATCGAGATCCTTCATCATTACAAACCAAAAATTTAGCCGTTAATTTACTGTTAAATTAGGGTCTAAACTACATTACAAACCTAAAACTTAGCCATTAATTTACGGCTAAATCGAGATCCTTCATTATTACAAACCAAAAATTTAGCCGTTAATTTACTGTTAAATTAGGGTCTAAACTACATTACAAACCTAAAATTTAGCCGTTAATTTTTGGCTAATTTTTTTGTTTGTAATTATTATTATATATATTACAATTAATTTTAAAATTTTAATCTTTACAAAAATGGTTTCTGGCTAAAAATTTGGAACATATGTAGAAGAAAATTAATGCAAATTTTTCAATTATATATAGACCCCCCCACAGAGAGCTCCCGAGTTCAATTCCGTACAGTGTATCGGTATAAAAACAAACATCAAGCCAAGGCATGATGTTATTTATGTCAATAAATTGACCTATTTTATTCAAGACACGTATTTGTTGTTCCGATGGTGGTCTGTCATGTGACATAACAGCCAATCATGTTAAAGAGTGTCATGTCCGTCAGTATAAAAGACTGATCATCACGTATGCATAAATAGTGTGAGTATGAACGTAAGTAGTGTCAAGTAGTAAGTATATTGTAAGTGTAAATGTAAGTACAAAAGTAGTACTGTAAGCTATGTAAGCGTTAGTCTTGTAAAAAAAATTGTAAAAATAAATAAATAAAATAAAAGACTGATCACATTCTCAAATATTCCCTCTTGCTTTCACCATCACAGCGAGTATATCTCTTGGCGAAAACATTTTTCCCTTCCTCCGCTCCCTTGCCTTTCGGGTCAACATTTATGCTATGTATTTTCGTTTACCAGCTGCGGGGCACCTTTTTCGCCCCACCTTTGCTGAAAATGATAATTTAATTACCATGGACATTGTTAACAATTAACTTTTATTTGAGTTTCTATTAAAACCGCCACAGTATAAGTGGCCAAGAAATGCAAATTCACGAGTTGATAATTTTTTGTACATCATATCATCTTCAGCAAACTAGTGTGACCCCACAGACAGCCCCCGAGTTCAATTCCGAACAATGTATCGGCATAAAATCAATTTTCATTCACAAGAAAATGAGTTTAATTTGCGTGTGAACGAAAATTGATTTGGATATGAAAGGTGAGCACCAAGACTCGCTTCGAAAAAGAAGCCTGAGGTAATTCGGAAATGGCCTATTCTATTCATTGTCATTAAAGAGTTTTTAAACTCTTTAATGAATGAATATTAAAATATTCATGTACAAACTTTGATGATTGTTTTCCCTAACTACTTTACATCAATTCTTCAGAACGACTCTTTTCGTGCACTTATATTTAACAATTATTCACCGAAGTGGAGGTAAATATCCACAACTATTCACCGACACTGAGGTGAATAATTGTTTTAGTATATAACACACAAGCAGAATAACTAGCGGCCAAAAGACTAACTTAACTTGTGACAATGTACCGTCAAAAGCCATTTTGTTTTTCTTCGGCTGCTCGGAGGTGAATAGTACTTGACTACTCATCTCCGAGCTAGCCAATCAGCGCGCGCGAAAAGTATTATTCACTTGTGTGGTATATGCTAATAATTATTAGTAGAATTCTACTAGTATACTAATGCAAATGCTGCAATCTGATTGGCTGAGCTACTCGTATACTATCAACCATCAGAGTGCAGCGGGTGCCGGTCGTCCTCGAAATACGATGTTTTTATAGTTTTTCCGAGGTTTTGGAAGGAAATTTAGATGTAAACGTGTAATTAAATTCCTGAGAAAACTAAAAGAAGCACACTGACGTTTTCTCGACTTTAAAAACTTGAAAATATTGAAAAAGCGGGTACGCGCGTAAACAACTGCAAATTTGCCAAGAACAGTTCGATACGTGCAACTTTGTCTAAGCGTTAAGTCCAATAATGCGTGGAAAAATCATTGGAAACCATTATTTTTGTTAATTTCAGTTAGAATTCTACTTAAACAATTAGATTATTCGCTCGAGATTTCTATGAGGCGATAGTTGATTCGGCCTTCGGCCTCATCAACTATCACCTCATAGAAATCTCGAGCTCATAATCTAATTGTTAATTATGCTTAGATCTGCTTACCATGTCTACTATATGTGCCTTTTTTTCTCCTTATTTACTGATATCCCAACGAAATACTCGAAATAGACGTGCTTCTTTCGAGTTTCGAATACTACTTTGTCTGGACTTGTAAAGTATAGACGACCTTGAAACATCCCTAGTATCTAATCTTTCTATTTTTCTGGAGCAAATTCTTGAAGGTTTTCGACATCTATCTAAGCTTACGTCTCTCAGTCATTCTTTTGCATCCTCCGCTACTCACGAAAACACAATATCTCGATCTTACACCTTTTAAATCATTTGCAGAGTATCTTGTTCCCTTCAAATAATTATTGTCATCGATAGAACACACGAGCTTGATATCCCCAGCTTTTGCGCACAATCCTTCCCTTATTTCACATTTAGGAAACACTGCTCTGTCGCTAAATTTCAATAAACTAACACTTCGAATCTTTGTTGATAACTGTTCGCACACATACTCAGTTTGAACAACAGCATCTGCAGCTTTACCAATATCCCAACCAGCCAACCAACTTCATTCGAAGTAGGCCTTGACGAGATTTCTTACCATTTATACAGCTTTTTGTAAGAACCAAAGAAACAACTTCTGATAACATATGATTTGTACTTTCTATAATTTTCATTTCGGTCAGCAAAACTAGCCCGTCCAAAATGAACGCTCGAATCACAATTTAGTGTTGGGCCTTTTGCTGACAGCGTGTGCGTGGATAGATACTACATATGGAGGCACTCTGAGAGCTAACTCTTACACAACGTAATAACACTACTTGACCAAAAATGGCAAGAAAGAGAAAAAACCTCTCTGACACTTCAAAGTTTGATTCAATTAATTTGTAGTGTAACATTCTTCATAATTTTTTTACCTTAAAAAATCTCGGACTAAAATAACCATTAATTAAAAATATTAAACTGCTGCTGCAGACACAAAAAAGGCGATAATTTTGAATTTACTCCCATCATAGTAAAAAGAAAAGGGGTGTCGAGTTACCATTTGTAACTGAAAATAGCAATATCTCCGTTTTGTTTCAAACATCTCCTGGGGAACAAGTGGTGACGATTCGTCAGCTCTAAGGGAAGGTGAAGAGGTGTGCTCGATTTCGCCCACGCTTGTGCTCCAACTAGAGCCAACTCGCACGCTACACTCGCCACAATCTGAATGTCTCGAACAAACTTCAAGTTCAAACAAATATTTTCTAGCTCTCACACAGTCTTTTTACTTTCCTGTCAAATTGATACTCGCGGGAAACATAATCAAGTATCAGACACATCCAAGAGCTATTGTCTAAGCCTTTTGGTTTGATGCTTAGGGGAATATCAATTTTATTGATTCATTCCCCTGGCAATAAAACGCATTCTTGTGAATCAAGGTTTAAGCTAGGGTTCTGTGAGTTACCGTCCAGTAGCAAATATATATAGGGCCGAAGAGCCTATTCAACTAGGGGGTTCTGGAGGCATGCCCCCCCAAAAATTTTCAAAACTTGAAGAATTTTTGGCGCGTTGCCACGATTTTCAGCCGATAAAATTAATGCATCGATTAAACGTGAATGATAATGTGTCGTTTACTTTGCAAAAACCTGAAATAGATTGAAACAATGGATTGAAACGCATCAGTTCTGAAGTCTCTCCTATACTTTGAAGCTTTCAAAACACGGTACGTGCTTGATTAAATGCAAACAAATCAAGCTGGATGCTTGTTTATAGCAGATGTTTTTTTTGTACTTTTAAGCCATAGTTATCCATTAAGGCTTTCTGCGAGTTTGTTTGGCTACCAGTGTCCATGATGAGGTTACAACGCACAAAATGTATCAGCCTTGAAAGGAAACAATGCCCATTTTTCTAACTGTAGAGAACACCAGGTGAATAGGGATTCCACCGGTACCAAGAAATTAAAACTGCAGTATTAAGTGACCGTCAAGTTGCCAGGCGGGTACAGTTTGTAAGCCCAACAGTGTAATTCACTCTGCAGGAATTTTTTTCCCTTCTTTTTTCCGATTTTATTTTGTCAGTTATTCGCCCTTACATGAATATATATTTTTTGCTT
>JAHPZR010032639.1:0-10000 GCA_019787425.1 Platygyra sinensis | reverse complement strand
ATACGTTTGCACCTATAAACATAAGCTATGTTTGGGTAAATTCAAAATAACATTACAGTTGACACCAAAAATATATATATAAATAAACTTGAAATACCACTTACGTTTGGTAATTGACCAAATTACAGAAATTTTAATCGAGATAGATAGATAGATAGATAGATAGATAGATAGATAGATAGATAGATAGATAGATAGATAGATCTTTTCGTCAACAAATCGACTGAGAAGCATGTCCTCAGGCTCTCCTTCTTCCTCTACAGCTATTTGTTTAGCCTACTGGTACATATAGCTTCTCAGTTCGATGGCAATTGGCTCGGCACTATCATCGTATGAAATCTTCACTTGCCGAGCAGAAGCTAGCTTCTGAAGAGTCAGAGCAACCTTCACTACTGCTTTCAGACAAACGTTACCCAACATGAACTTTTGAATCGACAGACATTTCGCTAATACTAAAATAAAAACCTGACTGATATCAATGGTTTTATTATTTTTATTTTGTTTCTTATTATTTTTATTTGATTTTTATTATTTTGGTTTTCTGTAAAGGTTCCGGGGGATTCCGGGAAGGTTCCGGGAGATTCCGAGTGGTTCCGGGTAGGTTCCGGCAGGTTCCGGTAGGTTCCAGATGAGTTCCGCGTTTAACATACACCCACATCTCTGTGATTTGTAAATTTTCAATTAACTCAAGTGAGGGGTGAGGGGGAGACGTGGCATAGGGTGCGGATTTGCCATTTTCCGAAAAATTGCTTTCAAATTCCCTACCCCCGGGCAAAAATGTGAGGTCAAATTTAACTGAAATTCCCCACCCCGGGAAAAGATTTGTGGTGACGGGCACGAAAAAAAATCAAATATCCCTACCCCGGGACAGCAAGATAATTCAAATGCCCTACCCCCGGGCCAAGGCGATCAATCAAATCCCCGCCCTAAACCCAGCTACAGACTGTAGATAATCTTGTGATAGCTGTTTAAACACGTCATGTAACTACTATTTCAAAGAGGCTGAGGTGGAAATCAATTTGTTTTCTCAGTATGAGAGTATCAGAAAAATCATGCATAAAATTGTTAAGAGTACAGGTCACTGACACACAGACCTATTTACATGTCTTGAATTGCTTGCAGCAAAACAAATTAAGAAAAATTAATGCTGCGTATCAATGCACTAGGCCGATGCAAATTACGAGTGTAAAATAACATAACTTAAGGCGTTTTTAAAAGTTTAAAGTGAACAGTTCGTATCGCACTTTATAAGTTTGGCTACAAGTATGTTGCAATACAGATGGGTAATCTATCGTATCTATCACATAGGAAATAAACAGGTTTAGAATTTATCTTTTCATGTCCTCTGCATGTTTTTCCCTCGAAAACCACTGAGCCGTCTAAAATTCTTTCCCGCTTAGATTTTGCTATTGTTAGTTTCTTCTCAGCCATTGCAAAACAAAAACACAGATTTTACATCAGATACCACTTTTCACTATCACAAACAATTACTTACAGTTGTATTCAGGAAACTTTACGAGCTTATCTTGCAAGATAAGTCTTCTTGAAATCAGTGAGCGGTGGCCTGAAACCCAAAGTTTAACTCAAACGTGGCTCCTGTAATTGTTAAAAGTTGCGATGAGAATAAATACTGTTAGGCTTCATCAGCCTTAATGGGTTCAAAAAGTAGCAAGGGCTAAACGTCAGAAGGGCTTATTGTAAATCAAGGGAATAAAATTAATATTCTAACGAGGAGATGAAGACAGAACATGTTGGCACGGTCTTCAAGAGATCGTAATCTATTCCATCTGTAACTCAGACTGAAAACACAAAGTTTACTGAATAAGCAGAAGGTCAAGACCTATTTACTTACAGTGGAATGAAAACCAGGCTTTGACTTGAAACAAACCTTCAGACACATAGTAAGTTTGTCACATTGTCTTGCGATTGTATTTGCATAAACGTCATTTCAACTACTGAGAATCTTGAAATTCTTTGCTCTGTTGGATCTTTTGTAGTCAGACAAGAGATACGTCATACACCTTGCGGTGCACTCATTGGTAATAACCACAAGACCATCGCAAGACAATATCGTGACTTCGATGACAATAGCGAGTTTACTGGCAATAATCACGAGTTTCACTGGAAAATAACTTAGCCTCGCTTTCAGCGACTGGTATAAGACGTCATATTTTTCTCGAGTTCGTCCTCTTTGTCTTCAAACCGGACACACTCAGCGAGTTTGACCCTCCTCCTTCCGTAATATTTTATCCAGTATCAACCTTTTTAATATCTTCTTATCCAAATTTATAAGTTGTTGTTAACTTGTTATACTAAGTATGCGTTGTTGTTAGGCACTCTGAACTGTTAACTGCGTTGAGACGTTAAAATTATGCAAATTTAATAACCTCTATGAGTGAGCATTAACCAAACATTTTAGTGACATTTTGGGGGGAACCGAGCATTTTAGTGGGGAAATAAAAGTGTAATGTACAAAAGCCTAGTCAGTTTAGATCGCTCTAGTATTGTAATTTCCTACTATACAAAAAGCTAGTGCATTATTGGTATATAACCCATAGAAACTTGTGGTCTATTGCTGAAATCACTAACAGTCTGTATCACAACAAGGGGCCACAGTAATATTAAGTGTCACAGCAAATTTGATAGCTCTACCATTCGCGGATGCATGGTAGCAAATAGCTTCACTTCTTCAAGGTCTATTTGCATGTCGTAACCAACATTGTATAAAACATAATAATGATTTTGACCTTGACGACGTTAAGATCATTGACCGCTGTTCCCAGTGGTCTAAGAGATTGTTTTTAGTAGCGTGGCATTCAATTTGCGAACCTAATGCCATTAATGTACACATTTACATTCCTGGCATTTTCAAGGCCCTTGGCAATCCCAAGTGACGTTTCTGCGGCTCTTTTTAAAGCACTCATTTGCATTCGTAAGCCATTTTATTGCTGAAGAAGGTTATAGTATTTTAACCGAAACGTCCTCACACAAAGTTTTTTAGTCAGTGACAGCAAAATTTTTATTTCTTATTAAAAGAAAAATTAATGCTGCGTATCAATGCACTAGGCCGATGCAAATTACGACGAGTGTAAAGTAACATAACCCAAGGCATAAAGTTTAAAGTGATCAGTTCGTATCGCGGTTTATATGTTTGGCTACAAGTATGTTACAATACATATGGGTAATCTATCGTATCTATCATACAGGAAATAAGCTGGTTTGGATTTTATCATTTCATGTCCTCTACATGATTTTGCCTTGAAAACCACCGTGCTGTTTAAACTTTTTTCACTATCACAAACAATAACTTACAGTTGTATTCAGTAAACTTTACGAGCTGATCTTGTTACTCCTAGACAAGGCTTCTTGAAGTCAGTGAGCGGTGGCCTGAAACCCAAAGTTTAACTCACAGTGGCTCCTGCAATTGTCAACATTTGCGATGGGAATAAACACTGTCAGGCTTCATCGGCCATAATGGGTTCAAAAAGCAGCAAGGACGAAACGTTAGAAGAACTTATTGTAAACCAAGGGGACAAAATCAATATTCCAATCAGGGGATGAAGACAGAATCAAAGGCAAAACATGTTGGCAGTCTTCAAGAGATTTTAAGCTATTTCGAGTGAAACTCAGACTGCAAACACAACCGTTACTCAATAAGTAGAAGAGAGAAAGAGAGATTTACTTACATTGGTGTTGTGTCCAAACGCCCAAATAACGAAGCTTTCAGTGGATTGAGGTTATGAAAGAAGTTTATTATAACTAACCTACGACTACATTATACATGTTATGCTTGACTATTTATATCAAGCGTCCGCTCGTGAGAATCGTGTCTTTACAAAGACTGTATTGCGTAACCGCACATTCTGTATTGCGTAACCACACATTCTAATGGTTCTATTGGGTTCCTATTGTTCATTAATAAATCATTAACACTATAACAATTGGAATGAAAACCAAGCTTTGAATTGAAACAAACCCTCAGACAAATAGCAAGTTTGTCAAGTTGTCACGCGATTGTATTTGCATTTACGTCATCCCAACAGGCGAGAATCTTGAAATTCTTCGCTCTGTTGGATCTTTTGTAGTAAGACATAAGTTACGCGATACATCTTTTGATTAACACGCGGTGGATGCGACCGGCTATTGAGTTGGGCTTTAATTTAAAATTTTTTAGGACTATCAGCTCAGTTTCTCTAAATACACTTTAGAGGTGAACAGTACTTAAATAGCACTTAAAATATAACAATATATTATGATTAGTTATTTTTAAAGTATAATTTTCATATATAATTAGGAAAATTTCTAACGAAATCAAGTCACTCTGGAATGGGTGGCGGTCAACTGAAACAATGTATATATCAAATGAGTTGAATATCATTAGGGAGCTTAAGCAACCACGAAAACGACAACGAGGACGACGCCAAGTAAGAAATGAATTTATATTTTACCAGCGAAATTTGCGATTGTCTAGATCTGTTCAGTGCGCCAGTGGCTCTACAAACTTACTTAAGCTAAATATGCGCGCAACGACGGCGTTCAGTTCCAAACAGAAATACCAAAAATTAGCCGTCGTAGTCCACGTTCCGTAGACGACACAGAACTTGATCATTTCACGTTGTTGTTTTGAAGCCGTGACAGCAAAGAAATGTACAAAGATTCATAACGCACGTGCACAGCCATTGTTTTGCACATTAAACCTATTGTTTGGTGACGTTCTCGTCCTCTTGGTTTGCTTAATTAAGATCCCTACTATCTATAACAACACAGGAGTGTTTTGATCTTTTACTAGAAAATACTTCACTGGCAAAAATTCATAGAAACTACATTCGGGACTCGATAGCGTATTTTCCATACCTACAGTAGTAAGTATATGAATGACGTAATTTCCACTCTTTGACGGTTTTTTTTGTGTAAACTGAGTCACTTTGTTTGTTTTATTATATTGCATACTCAGTGAGCGGACAAGATGAACCGAATCCTGTGCTGTGATTGGCTACCCAAGCGGGCAAGTATGGCGATATCTTGCCTGCTCAGGATTACGCGCTGTGCCCAGCAAGAAAATAGTGCTCTTTCTTAATATAACAAGACAATCTAAGATCGTAAGTCGGGCTGTAGCTACACGTGCTACTACGAGTGTTGATCATTTGCAGTGTTCAGTGATTCCAAAAATAGCATGTGTGATATGTACCGTGCTATTTATAGATGTATGTCTCATGAAATATCATGAAACTGCACTGAAATGTATATTTGCTTATTTGAACTGATCAATAGATGAAAGTGAAAACTACGGTAATTGTACTGAAGTTGATTTGAGTTGTGACATCACTTATGTGTTTGGGTAGATTGGCGTGTCTGTCACGTTTGGTATTTAATAATTACACTCAAGACTTTGCTGCTAACAAACTGCATAAAGCCCTACAACACAGCATTGTTTACCAAAGCAGTTGTCTTCTCAGTCTCACTGTTCATTGCAGATACCAGTTCTTTTCTTCTTTTGTAATCTGAACTCCTCTTAGTTCATAATTGTCAACGAGTGAGTGTTTCTAATAGTCTGGAAATACTACATTAAGCTCTCAACGGATGGTACTTCTAATAGTGCACATGCACCTGAGGGATGGCTTCTAACATATTAGTCTCTTGCATGAGAATAAAATATCTTGTAACTCCCATTATCAGTTTGATAGATGCTAACACCAATCCACATTCTATTGTAACTAAAGAATAACTTTGCGACAAGAGTGATTCAAAGCCCTGTCTTTAAACACCCTGTACTGGTATCCCTTAATGAGCCCTTTGCACGATCCGGTCACATGGTGTGGAATAAATTATGTTGGGACGCAAATAACGCAGTGGGACTTTTGTATTCTGACTCATTTGCCATCATTAGGCTGGCTTACTACTGGCGCCGTGCAACCCACGAGGCGCACAGCGAGCAGTATTTTTGAAATGAAACGTTGAGAATAAACACGTTCCACCGTTTTGCTTCGCTTTGTGTAATATCCACTCAACTGGCACCTCGGGAAGAGGCAATGAAAAGAATGCAAAATCTAATTGATGCCTCTATGGTATTGTAATGGCAGGCAAGTTTGAATTTATGTAGAGTTGGAGGGTCAGTTCAGTGAGCGCTCGAGCATAAAGAGGTCGACACACACCTCTGACAAAAAGCAAACTATGTGCAATCACTTAAAGCTGGTTTTCACTAGCGACGGAGTCGGAGTCGTAGTCGGAGTCATAAGAGAGATTATGACTTAGTGAAAATCGAAAATCGGAGTCGTAAGCGAAGTCATAAGCTCGACGAAATCGTAGTCGGAAGAATCAGAACGTTTTCATTTCTTCCGATTCCGTTTACGACTCCGTCGCTTATGATCCAGTAAAAACTAGGTTGTCGGAGTCGGAAGCAGAAGTGTAAGAGCTAACCAATCCCAAAACCCGCAAACGACCATTGTCATTGGTTTATTCTTCCGCTTCTTCAACTTGCGACTCGGACAACGCACCTGATCATGACTTGATCGTAAGCGACGGAGTCGGCATAAGCAGAATCAGTGTTCTGCTTCCGACTCCGTCGGTTTGATTTTCCGCACTAGATTGTATCGCTCTACGTTCCTCATTACGGCTCGGACTATGAATCCGCTAGCGAAAACCAGCCTTTAAGGCGTATAATTTGATGGAAAACGATGGAAACACTCCAAAGGAGTTATAAATTTGTACCACAGCCAAAAACTCCTTCTCTGGATAACATCTGTTCTAATAGCGAATACGTTTGTTTACAAACATTGTTTTTGTCATTTAAATGTTGAAAATGTAAACAAAAGAACTATTTGTTTCAGCAGCCAACAAATCTCTGGTTTTCCATATTAATAACAATAGGTGACGTCACCGAAATCTTTGCTACACGCCGCTATTAGCCAAATAGCGAACAAAAAGCGATTTTGTAAAATTGTCCTTAGGGCAAAGTTTTGAAGATTACGCTAACTTAAGTGCCATTTATTTTCTACTTTCGAGTAACGGGTTTTGCTTTGCTTTTCTCAAGTAGCCGTGTATTCGTGTTCGAAAACAACTCGAAAGAAGTTTGTTCACCAAGGCATAGTTATGACCAAGGTTGATTTAACACTCCCGAGCCACATAAATCTTCTACATCGATCGAGACGCGTTGAAAGTTAATTATACGAGTCGCGATTTCGAAACAAGCCCTCCCAAACAACGCATTCACTTGCCACAACCCAACAAGCAAGAGATATAAAACAAATATTGCGTTTTCCACACAGGTTGCCGATACGGCGAAATCGATTCACGCCGAGGATGTATTCGATTTCTATGTTCACTATCCATAAAGGAGGGTGGTCCATGCATGGCACACATTCGATAATGCTATCGAGCGCAAGCACGAAAAACAAACGGAAAGGAAAGGGCGTAGAAATACTCAGCTGAAACGGCAATCTCGAAGAAAAGGTCGAAAGAAATGTGTTCTCCAGATCAAAACCATGTAAATACAAAACCATTGAGGTTTCTAATATATTGACAACAGTGTGAGTTCCAGTTGCAGCCAAGGTGTAGTCACGAGCGAAAATGCCAACCGCAACGGAAATATTCATCATTATTTGCTGCTTAAATTAGCCTTCCAGATTTATTATTTATCTGATAACAACCAGTTGAATCCGCCTCAGTCTCGAAACAAGAGACACGAATTCCCAACGCCCGTGGATAAAGAAGTATTTTCAAGAAGCCACCACAACATGTGAGGACTGTAAGCGACGAAATACCAAACAACTCAGACTTTCCCCGCTTCGCTTTTGTGGCGACATGTTCAATATGACACGAACCAAGTAGATTTGAACACAAAAGCTTGAGAATAAGGAAAAGGACTCACCGTTGTTAGTGAAGAGCTCCAAAACACGTCAAAACAGTGCCAGAACGCGCGCCACAATCTCGACGTTGGCAGAAAGAATTTGCTTGGCTTAGCAGAGATTGATCGACCCCACGTGAACGTGCAGGGGGTTTTCACCTTTTGTAAATATGACGTCATAGTTCATTTTGACTAAAATGACTCATCAGTCGCATTTCATTTTCCATACTCTCTGTCCTAAAATCAAAACAGGATGATCATTTCTGACATTTTTAGCGGATACACCCTGTTAATCACCCTGTCTATCACCCTGTCTGAGAATTTAAGGATTGGGGGAGGAGGGTGGGGGGGAAGAAGGACTTTTTCGCGTGATAGTTCCAGTACCTTAACCTGTTTGAAGACCGAAAAGATCCTGGGAAAGGGGATTTGTTCGTTTGATGGCAAGTGACAAAGTTTAGCATAAGTTTTGTATTCCGTCGTTGAATGAGGAAAACGGAAGAACTTGAGATCTCCGAAATGCGTATTGAACCTTGTCTGGACTCTCGCTTCATTCGGCCGTCACGAGTTGTCTTCAAACACGCCAGGTTTTGTAGTTCTTGCTCTATTAAACTTATCGGGACCTTACATGCTTTTTCAAATGGAAGTCTTGACTATTTAGCAGCTGACTGATTTCTTTCCTTTTTGTCCTTCTTTATGATTTTAACGTCCATCTCGAAGACTACGTGCTCCTCGGTTAACCAGAACTTTCATTTGTCTCCTTGCGTGACAACCTAGGGACTGTGGGGGACTTCAGCAAAATTAATACATTTCTCATTGATTAATTCTTTCCGTTTTTGCCAAAAAAAAGCAAAACAAAAGTGGTGTGCTAAGAGAATGGGACTATGTCAAGGAACTCGATGAGTATGTCCATTAAAATTCTCCCATTTTACATCAGTCTACCTGCGATCAGGCTAACTACCCCCAAATACCCAGGTGGAGTCAGCGGGATGAGAGACATTCTCGTCCCCAGATGCCGCGCTCCTTTTGGTCAGCACAAAGAATCGCGACCTCCGGCCAGGTCCAACACCGGAAATCCGTGATTCACGGACTTCCAGTCACTCTGCCCATGCTCAGAGTCAAGTCTAACAAATCTGATTGCTTCTGGTCTCAATCTATTGTGTTTACAAAGCCATTCAAAACTGGAGTGTCGGTGGACCTGGCCAGAGGTCGCGATTCTTCAGTGGTGCTGACCAACAAGAGCTCGGCCTCTGGATAGTGTTGTTTTCTTTTGCTGATTGTTTCCTCCATTGTTTTGACTTTCCCTTGCCCCTGCTGACTGCCCCTGGGCTTCCAAGGATGACTGATATCTTTGTTTTGTCAATTTACTTTTTTCACTATAACATGTTACACAGTTCACTAAAAAGGATTCAGACATGCAAACAATCCTTATCGCAGGTTATCTTTTATTAATGCAGTAACAAGACATGTAAAGTGTCTGTTGTGTTAGCAGCAGAGGATTAACCTTTCAGTCACCACGACTCTGGACAGAACTAATTGGCTGTTCTTGATAGGGGTTTTGATTAGACTTAAGTGTATGGATGGGTCCCGGGGGGAGGAGAATTTATAAAAAAAAAAAAATTGGTGGGGCCGTGCGGCCCTCTTCCCGCTTCCCGAAGCATTTACTCGGTTTAAGCCCAAAATCTGCGATTTTTCTGTCCTATTTATGACCTGACCCTTAACTTCCCCATGCCCTTTTTCAAGCCTCCCTTTGTTCCCTAGTCAAAATGTTTGAGCTTCCTGGATCTCCTGGACATGCCTTATCAACTATTGTCTGATTGTACGCAATTTAAATTATTGGAGTGAATGATAGACGGCGAACAAGGCCTGAGAAAAATATTCTGGATTTGAAAAGAATGTTGTTGAAGGTATTGTGAATGACTTTAATTGCTGGTCTTCTGCATAATGATGAAAAACTAGCTTCTTTTAATAGACACTGAACATATCAAATTCAAGACTAAAGTGCATAAACCATTATTACCCAGTTTCAGACGAAAATGACCAAAATCGATACTCTATTTTTGACCAAAGGTCTCAGAAAACCATACCCTTATTGGCAGAAAGGCCTTGTTAAGCGACGTCAAAACAGCCTTCACGTGTACCCCCGCCTTAAACAAAAAC
>JAHPZR010032637.1:7500-75314 GCA_019787425.1 Platygyra sinensis | reverse complement strand
GCAGGCGTAATTTGAGGAGCATGGTATATTGGCAATAGCCATGAGTGAAAACGCTCAGAACAGGGGGGGGGGGGGGTGGGGCATTAATCCCAGTGATCCAGTTTTTAGATGGAAAAAAGCGCGAGATGATGTCCGTTCTTGTTTTACCAATCGAGAATCATTAAAGCTTGAAGACGTTACACCAGAGATGGAATGACAAAGAGACCATTTCTATTACCTGATTGCTGTTCCATAAAGTGTTGACCGTTCCATTGCTGTAAGACCACCGCTGTAATTTGGTGACACCACTGCGGGATAAGTCCTGTTCGGCCCTGCATGCCTACAATTTGGTTACCTTCCTGGATTGTTACACAAGAGGTTCACTTGGAATCCACTGTCCCTGTATTATCGCTTGTCGTTTGGCAAGCCATGGCGCCTGATTTCCCCTGCCCATGGTGGTAGATTCCTGGCATTGCTCGGCCCAATGTTTAGGGAACTCCACTACAGTTTTAATTAAATCAAGAGTGCGTAATTAGATAAGGGAGGGAACTGGCACCTAATTCCGGTGTTGGCGGAAATTCTTGTTTTTTGCCGGGGGGGGGGGGGGTAAAGTAATGTTATTAGCAACGCATGACTTCACATGTGATTTCATTTCCGCTCTAAAAAACGTCCAAGTTGCGTTGATCAATTAGATAGCACCGACCAGATCTGTTGAGGTTCCTCGAATGGCGTTAAAATGTTAGCCGTAAAATATAGTTGCGCCGTTTAGGCGTTTACTTTTTCAAAACGTTTAACCGTTAGTCGTAAAAAAGTGTGTAACTGTAAAATAATTAGGCTGGCGAAAGTGAAAGTCGCTCAAGATTCCTTTGTCCAAGACTGTTGTGGTAATATAGAGGAAAAGCTTGGGTGAGATCGCAATTAGTTGTACTATTCACTATAAATAAAGTCATCTATAATCAATATGACTAATCACTATAGATACAGTACGTTTTATTAGAACACAAAAAAATCAACTTTTTAAAAAAAAAGATAATTAATTATTGCGTTGGCTTCTGAGTAATGGGGCTTTTCATACAAAGTTAACCTTGCTCCGAGGTGACTTCAGTTATCATGTGGCACTGTTAATGGTGGTGATTCTCAAGATTTTATGCGCAAGTTGCAACAGGGATGAAGTCCTCTGTGGGTTTAATGCGGTTGTAATGTGCTACCGTACATTAGTATATCAGCGTGACCATTTTTGTGACTGACGTTTCACTTAAAATAAGATATTTGATTATTTGAATAAGCTTATTCTATTGCTTCAGTTTGAACTTAGGTGACAAGTTAACGAGTTTCCTATGTTCCACCTAGTGTCCGTGCCGTTTTGCCTCAGACCCCTTGCCGCTATTTAGGGGACGCCTGGGTTTCCTTTTGGCTATCCGTATTACCCGGTTTTAATTCCACTGAGAAGCGTTTTTTGTGGTTTTTACTGTACGCCGATTTTTTTAATTTTGATTAACATAACACAAGTGTCATTATGACACTTAGAATATTGCCACGAGCTCTCCATTGTCGGTAGTAAAAAATGGAAAACAGACATCTGACTCCAGATCCACCCGAATAGCACGAGCTGTCATGCATGGGGTGCGGTACTCACCAGGTTTATCGTCATTGAGCTGGTGCATAGGGAGTCTTGGTCATATGGACTGTTTGTTCCATTTCGCTACGATGGGAGCAAGTGGAATCACGCGCAATATAGACACTTGTGATATTGCTTAATCAGAATTCAGACAATCGGCCGTACTAGTAATACGATACCGCCAAAACGGCGTCAGTGGAATTATGAGACCGGCGGTACTACGGGTAGCAAAAGGAAGAGCAGGGTGTCGTCCCTAAAAATAGAGGCAAGCGGGTCTGACGGCAAACTGTCACTGGAGACGTACTGGTGGAACCTATAGGAACTGGGCGTTAACTGGAGACTGATAGTTCAACTGACGATAGCAATAATGCTTATTCAAATAAGTCAAATAGCTTCTTTTAAGTGAAACGTGCAGTCGACGAAAATGGTGCACGCTTATATACTAATGTATCGTAGCATTACACACGCATTAAAACGCAACAGAGGCCTTCATCTGTTGCAACTTCTGGCGCATAAATGGCGTGTCTGCTATGTAATCCGGAGCCTGTTTGCACTGTCTATTTCAAGCGATCAGTGGCGCGATTGATACTGACTGATAAGTCGGCTGTGAGGCTAGGTTACTATTGACAAGTTGTAGATTGCCAAGGCCATCGACCCTAGACGTGCCACGAATTACATGCAAGCTAATATTTTCGCGGGGGGGGGGGTTAAAAAGTTAGTTTTCTGGTTTCTATTAAAACGGATTATTATAGTGGGATTAGTATATTTATTATAGTGACTAGTTTTTGATTATAGTGACTAGTAACCTAATTTCGTCTCCAAGCTTTCTCGATATTACCAAACAGTCTTGACAAGAAATCTTGAGACTTCACTTTCGCAGCTATAATTATTTTACAGTTCACATTTTTTACGACTAACGGTAACGTTTGTGAAAAAAGTAACGCCTAACGGCGCAATTTATATTGTACGGCTAACCTTTAACGCGCATCGAGAACTCACACAGCGCGCTCGTGCTATTCTAATTGATCAACGCATCTTTGGACGTTTAGAAGCGGAATGAATCACATTGAAGTCATGTCGTTTGCTAGATAACATACTTTACGATAAACAAGAATTTCCTCCGAACACCGGAATTAGGTGCCAGTTCCCTTATCTAATTACGCACTCGTGGATTTAAAAACTGTAGTGGAGTCCCAAACATGGGCCGAGCAATGCCAGATCTACCACCTGGCAGGGGAAATCAGGCGCATGGATTGACAAGACAAGCGATATAAGGGACAGTGGATTCAAGTGAATTCTTGGTAACATCCAGGAAGTACCAAAGTTAGGCATGCAGGGCCGACAGGATTCTCCGCAGGGGTCACCAAATACAGGGTCGTCTTACAGCATGGAGCGTGTCAATCACTTGTATGGAACAGAATCAGGTAAGAAATGGCTCTTTTCATTCCACTTGGAACGTTTTCAAGCTTAATGATTCTGACGTGGTAAACAAGCACGGCATCATCTCGCGCTTTTATTTAAAAACTGGATCAACTTGGATAATGCAGTTCGAGAGTTTTCATTGGCTTAGTAGCCTAAAGGACCATGCTCTACAAAATTACGCCTGCTTTCATCATATTTGTAGAGCATGGTATATTGGCTAAGCCAATGAAAACTCTCGAACTGCATTATCCAGTGATCCAGTTTTTAATAAAAAGCGCGAGATGATGCCGTTCTTGTTTACCAATCAGAATCATTAAGCTTGAAAACGTTACAAAGTGGAATGAAAAAGAGACCATTTCTTACCTGATTCTGTTCCATAAAGTGTTGACCGTCCATGCTGTAAGACACCCTGTATTTGGTGACCCACTGCGGATAATCCTGTCGGCCCTGCATGCCTACTTTGGTTACTTCCTGGATTTTACCAAGATTCACTTGAATCCACTGTCCTTTATCGCTTGTCTTGGCAATCCATGCGCCTGATTCCCCTGCCATGTGGTAGATTCTGGCATTGCTCGGCCCATGTTTGGGACTCCACTACAGTTTTAAATCAAGAGTGCGTAATTAGATAAGGGAACTGGCACCTAATTCCGGTGTTGGAGGAAATTCTTGTTTTTCGTAAAGTAATGTTATTAGCAACGCATGACTTCAATGTGATTCATTCCGCTCTAAACGTCCAAGTGCGTTGATCAATTAGATAGCACGAGCGATCTGTTGAGGTTCTCGATGGCGTTAAATGTTAGCCGTAAAATATATTGCGCCGTTAGGCGTTACTTTTCAAAAACGTTTACCGTTAGTCGTAAAAAATGTTAACTGTAAAAATAATTAGCTGCGAAAGTGAAAGTCTCAAGATTTCTTGTCAAGACTGTTTGGTAATATAGAGAAAAGCTTGGAGACGAATTAGTTACTAGTCACTATAATAAAGTCACTATAATAAATATACTAATCACTATAATAAATACGTTTTATAGAAACAAAAAAATAACTTTTTAAAAAAAAAAGATAATTAATTTCGTTGCTCTGAGTAATGGGCTTTCATACAAAGTTAACCTTGCTCCAGGGACTTCAGTTATCATGTGCACTGTTAATGTGGTGATTATCAAGATTTATGCGCAAGTTGCAACAGATGAAGTCCTCTGTGGGTTAATGCGTTGTAATTGCTACGTACATTAGTATATAAGCGTGACCATTTTTGTGACTGACGTTTCACTTAAAATAAGATATTTGATTATTTGAATAAGCATTATTCTATTCTTCAGTTTGAACTTAGGTTACAGTTAACGAGTTTCCTATAGTTCCACCTAGTGTCCGTGACGTTTGCTCAGACCCCTTGCCCTATTTAGGGACGCCTGGTTTCCTTTTGCTATCCGTATTACCCGGTTAATTCCACTGAAGCGTTTTTGTGGTTTTTACTGTACGCCGATTTTAATTTGATTAACATAACACAAGTGTCATATGACACTTTATTCCACGAGCCATTGAAAGAACAGCTCTCACCCACGATAGCAAGCGTCTGGTTTACTCACCATCGATGAAGCTGTTTATAGCGGAGTCTGGTATATGACTGTTTTCCATTCCTAATGGAGACGTGCAATCTAAAAAAGAATAAACAATGCGTTAGGTTAGTTGTGCTACTTGGCTAGTCATTCCGCAACAATTGAAAACTTCGTTATAAAACGCGTATGTAACAAATATTTTTGTGCACAATTTTTACCCTCCAATGTGTAGAGAAATCGATTGTAAACGTATAAGTTCTGCAAAACAAAAATTCAGTCGTGATTTTCGGGTGAAAACTGCTCAAAATTCGTCAAAAAATGGTCAGGAGACTGGGTCGAGTTTATTGCACAATTTCGCCTTGTGACGTAGAGAGAACAGTTGCCGTGAACTCATCGTTCGTTTAATTGTCATAACATTCAAACACATCTATTGTGTATTCGATGAATACATTGTTGTTTGTAGTCCCACTACTGAACGAGAGTCATATTGTTCCTCTGAAATAAGGAACATAAAAAAAGATTGTCACTAGCACTTTTTTAAAAACGAAATGGAACAGCTTTGAGAGAGTTATAAATAGTCGAACCTAATGTTGAAATATCCACAATTTATTCTAGTAACAGGTAAGGGTTTAGTCGAACTGGGTTACTCCTTTCGAGGAAACTTTGATGATAAGTATAATTTTAGAGCCAAACAAAGAGCCCCCAGCAGACAGAGTCTGATTGGTTGAGCTGTTCCTCGTATGACGTCATATTTCTCGCGCGTTCTAGAAGATGATGACAACTATGAATGACGGCAGCAACCACAAAACAAACCCAAAGTACCAGATGAATTTATTTTTCGTAGTGTTTCGCTTGTATATTTCACTGCCGAAGTCGATGAGTAAACTGATTCACAATCGATGCACATGTAAGCGTATTATTAAAACTGTTGTACCACGGCTGCATACGTGTATGCAAACGAACAGTTGCGTCTGTGTTTTTATGCTTTAGCCTCTAATTCTGTAGTTTTGGATATTCACGTCAGAAAATTATACTACAGCAATTATTCGCCTCAGGTTCAGTGATCATTGATGAATATTTACCTCGACTTCGCCTCGGTGAATATTCACCAATATTCACTTCGCTTTCGGCGAATAATTCTAAAATTGTGAATTTATACTAATACTACCTGTTACATTTTATAGACAGGCCTTCCTACCTGAGTGAATCTCACAGCCATACAGTTCGGTTCTCATAGAAATATAACCATGCCAAGTCTCTGGATAAATGCGAATGAAACGAGCTTCAATGGGTTGAATGAGCGTATTAACAATCACACTATTCCTGTCTGAATTAGCGTCATACACCTACCAATGAAAAGGCCACTGATTAGTCATTATTATCAAAAACTGGGTCATTGCATTTTGAGAGTTCCCATTGGCCTAGACATCATGGTATATGAACAATTATTAAAAACTGGATCATTTGGATAACGCAATTCAAGAGTTTTCATTGGCTCCGCCATCATGGGTTATGAGCAGCTATATCATGTTCTGGGAATATGGTGAGCAAGTAAGACAAAGATTTCACTCCCGCTAGTTGGATATGACATGATTATAGTCCACTCGGCGTTAAATGCCTCTTCGGCTATATACCATGCATCTCGTATCCAATGCGCACTAGTGGAATAATTTTCGATTATTAAAGCCAGACCAGTTTGCTCTTGTGTTCTTCGAATCTTTGAACGTTGATCGGTAACCTCTAAGATTTCTTTATTAAACTGAAAAATGTCTTTACAAAAATAACAAAATCGCCCAAACCTAGGAAATTGCTAGCAAAGGATATATCTCTTAGTTTTAGGTTTGCTGTAATTCCTAAATTTCCTTTCTAACTGACATGTGAAGAGTTTTCACCTAATTCTCACCTTGTTTTGAAACACAAAATGACCACCGTATTTGCTGTAAGCCACTTTATAGCTTTTCACCCACTGGTCATAGTCGTATCGCCCCTGGGTCGCTACCATGGTAACTTTGGTCGTCGCACCAAGATCCACTTCTAACCACTGACCCTTGTTACTAATTTTAGCCACCCACGCCCCAGCTCTCCCCCAAGTCACGTGGTAGAGTCTTGCATTACTAGCTCCACTGTGTATTGCATCCCACTTTAAAACAAACGTGTGAAAATAATGAATAAATAATAAATATAATGATAAAATATATTAGGCCAGGAGGCAACCTTACCCTCAGATGGTTTTCAGGCTGGTCCTGAGTAAAAGTTGTAGCTATACGGTAGCTAAGATTCAAAATTCAGTATATTTGCCTTTTTTCCTAATATATTAATTATTTAAAAGTATTTCAATGTATGGCGAGGTGAGCTCTAGAAATCATCAGGGCCGGGTTGTTCAAAGCCCGATTAAGCTAACCCAGGGTTAGCGGAAATTTTGATTTCAGCTTTGTAACTGTTTCGTTAGGTAATCTGCTTATTATGTTTGCCCTTCAGTTTTGAGCTGTAGTAATCTCAAACTACACCAAACGTTAGAGGTGAAAAACATCTTTCAACAAGAAAAAATAATGCCTCAGTTAACGTTTAATCCTGGGTTAACGTTAACCGGCTTTCGAGCAACCCGGCCCAGGCTTATAGTTGAGACCACCTCGTGCATAACAATACGGTTACATACAAAACACTATATGTGCGGCTTTGCCAGTTCAGTGATTATTTTAGTTTTTTTTTCTTAAATTGGGAAAACTTGACTAAGAAGTGACTTTAACAGGAAGGCAATTCCAGATCTTTAATTTGGTCCTTGGTAAAGAATTGTTATGAAAGAGTTTATCAGAAGTTTGAGTAACAAGTGGACAAAAACTTTGTACCAAGTTTATTGTCATCATATCGTAAACATCTTCGACGAATATCTGAAGTTTGGGGTGACGCACAGGCCTAAAACTTAGAAGGTATTTTGTCTATTTATCTTCTATAACATCACAATTTCTTAGCTTTCTCCACTAGATGGTTCTAGATTTATTGTTGTATTTCGTGACAGTAAAAACGATCTATTCACCACTCCTTTCTTGAAATAAACACGAATATTAGTTTTATCTTACCTCAGAGGAGGCAGTTAGCGCTGAGTCAGGTAATTTCTTATTGGTCAATCCAAGTGATGATACACAAACTAAAAATATTGGAAAGAATCAGAAAATATGAATGTCACTAAACAAGCACAAAACGGTAAATACCGATAGATTTGCTGAAGCAATACTGAACATATTTTTCCGGTATTTTTCTTTTTTCTTTTATCAAACTAATGATTTATTACACTATTTTAAAACAAATCAACAGCACTTTCTACTACTCCTTCCGAGTAACTAATCTTAGGATATTTCTAAATGTTGTTGTATCTTGGCCTAGAACAGCGTGCAAGTCATTGAATATTTAAACACAAAGCTGCATTACGTGGAGCTATTACCTGATGCTGTTAAACAGAATGAAAACGCTGGCTGAACTTAAAATCGTTTAAGACTTACGTCAGGACAAAAGCTTCCGAAAAGAGTGCTCTGTTAATTTTAATAAGATCTCTAATTATAGATGATACTTTTAAAATTGATTCTTTTTATCAGTTTATTCTCTTTTTTGTAATATTGTATCGTAAAATATTTATTTATTTTTATTTATTAGATTTAATTGGTCCACATTAGCTGTAGTGTTGACTATTTCAGGCAACCTACTTATTTATAATTGTATGGGTCTTCTTACATTTAGCACTGTATTTTAACAGTTTGAAAGTGGTGTCTCTTAGGCTGGTCAAGCACACTAAGAAACAAAGCCAAACAAACAGAAGGCTTCGTCGTTGGGTAAAGAATTATTTTATTATGCTGAGCGAGCAAAACTTTGTCAAAATGTGTGCTGCAATATTTGAGAAGGACTTGTTTCACGCTATAGCAGTCGTTGCGCAAATCAAAAAGGATTACAAGGGAATTTTGGGGCATTTTCTCCCTAATTAAGGAACAAATATCGACATCGGATCATTTGGATTAGTTCTTAATGCATAAAACATGTATATGACAGAAACCTACAACAACAACAACAACAAAAGGAATTCTTTACCTGCATCAGCTTGGCACCCATACAGTTCCAACCGCATTGAAATGTGTCCGTACCATTCCTCTATGTTGAAGCGGACAAAACGAGCCTCGACGGGTTGGACAAGAGTGTTGACGACAACACTGTGTTGGTCACTGTTGGCTTGGTAAATCTTAGATTAACAAAATAAATGAATTGATAAGGTGGTTACGATTGACATGTAAACTGTTTTGGAAACTTAAAAAATTGTACTTAATTGCCTTCAATGATTTAAACGAGATAAACCTATGACATTCCAAACTAAAACGCCGTGGCATACTGAAAATTTCGTAGGGAAAAAATAGATTTTAACTTATTCCTTATGGTATTAATGTCACGAAATTACAATATGAACAGCTGCTAACAGATGCGCGGCGATTTCGTATAACAGTTCATCTCCATAACTATAAGAAAGTGGAGGACTTGTCCTGTTTGCGTGCTACAGGGCGCCTGTTCCTACTTATACTTTACAATGCTATCCCTCTCATGAGAGTGAGTATTGTAGAGTTGCATTACTTTTTACTTCTTGTGATGCTGTGGAAATTAAAATTTATGACGCAGCGAGTGCCATTTTTTAATTTAGTGCCCACAGCCATTCGTTGGCTATCGCTAGGTCACACACGTTGGGCGTTGCAACACATTAAGGCAAACGATTGATGAGCATAGATTATTAACTAACCCACAAAGTTCGCATGAATATGCATGCTCTGTTCCTAGTTATTACGTTGTAAAAAAACAAACCAACAACTAAAACATGCACCGGCTCCATTATACCAACATGACTCACATGATCTTGGGACTTGAACTCCTTTCCCTGGGTACTGTAAGACATTCTGTATTTTGTGACCCACTGTACATACCCATACAGCGCCTGGCCCTGGCTGGCAACCTGCGTCACTCTTTTGACGTCACCCAAATCAACCTGAATCCATTGTGATTTGTCGTTCGTCTTTGAAGACCAGGTGCCCACCTTTCCGCCACTTGGCATATTGTATAGTCTTCTTCGGAAGGTCTATTGTTTGCAGTCCACTAACGAAAAAAAGGGAAATGTCTTTGTAAATTGTAATAATTATCACCTTGATAATAGCTAGACATTTTCATTTCCTCTTCATAGGTCTTTGAATACCGCAATTTAGGTATGGACTATCACAGATGTCCTTTGTCAATCGAAGTATTAATTAGTGAAACATTTCAGTTTATCTTTCTTTCTTGCTTGCTTTCTTTCTTTCTTGCTGTCTCTCTGTCTGTATTTATGTCTGTCAACCAATCAAGCGATCGATCAATCAATCGATCTACCTGAATTCGTAAACATTTAGAGGTGGAGGAAAGCTGACTTAAAATTGACAGGCCTTACCTCAGACGACGCGGTGATTGCATAGTCGGGAAGCAGTCTATTTTCCATTCCCATTGGGTTCGCGCATTCTGCTAACAATCAATCACTCAATCAAATCTTTATTTAAACACGAAAATCTTATCATCAAAATGGTTTTCCTAGGAGTTGTGTAAAATATTACAAATAATAAATTAAATATATATAATATTAACAGGAATGGACAAACTATCAGACATAAAAAGTGAAGAATAAATTTTAAGTCAACATCAAGAATCAAATTTCAGACGACAACACTAGTTATATTATAATCAGCACAAGTTCAATTTATCATTAAATTATTTCAAATACTTAGAATGCTGACGCAAATCAAATGGTGTTATATAATTAAAACTAAGATGATGCTCTCTCTAGTGACACTTTGCCGTTCTTGTTAAGTCGAAAAAGGCACACACTGCGTACAAAAAACGTTAGAATCCCGGCTGGCATACTGCTTAAACTGCCTACACGGATAATAACTCGGGCCCATTACCTAAGCCATATTCCATGTTATCATAATAAAGATGTCATTTACATTCTTTTCAGCTTTTTTGGACTTCCTTGGATTTTAGTTTTCAAATTTTTTCGCGCTCTTTTCGTGCGAGTGTATATTCCATTTGCACACAAAATTTATTAAATTCGTTAAAAGCTATTAAACTATAGCAAAAAGCCCATGTTTTTTAATCTTCCAACCATAGAATGCTTTTACTTCTTTTTAATTTCATTTGTAATTGCATATGCTAAAGTATTTTGTTTTTTCAGCCACAATCATACCTGTTACCAAACCACAACCATAAAGCTCCATTCTCATGGAGATGTGCCCATACCATTGTTGAGGGTGAAGACGGATAAAGCGCTCTTCTATGGGTGATCCAAAGTATTTACTACGACGGTATTTGTGATCACTGTTAGCTTGTACACCTTAACACAATAACATAAAAAGTTTAAACCTTTCTTGGTATGAAGTATATACTGTGGAGTCCAAAAAATTTCAAAATATTTAGCGAGCTTAAAGGACCCTAGCCAGCTTACGCCATTTTCGATGCCATCGAAATTATTGATATAGCATAGTTTAGCGAATTCTTATTGTTTTACTGTAAGGTATGTTCCTGAAGGTATGTTTAATTCTCTGGGGTAGTTTCACAGTGATTTTTCTTCATTTCGACAGGCTCCGAATAAGATATACAGCTTTAAGAGCCAAATTCCTGCACGCAAACAAAAACAAAGGTGTGGCTGACTAGGGCCCTTTAATATTTTTGTCTCTCGTAAGCGACAACCCAAAGTGTGAATCTTAGGTGGTCGCTTACGGGAAGACCATATTGGATCAAAATTGTGCCTCACTAGCATTTGTAATTTTAAGGCAGTTAAGGTCGTCTCTTTTAAGACTGATAAAGTATAGTGTATGCGCATCAAGTTCTTCCTATTGAGAAACTTCAATCTCATGTGCTTTATATTCAGGAATGCGTTCAACTTAATGTTTAACTCTTTTAATCTGTGAAGAGGTCGCTTACGGAAAGTGGTCGCTTGCACGAGGTTCCAAACTAGTGACTTGACTTTGGATCTTTTGGTATTTTGGAAAACTAGTCGCTGTAGAATGGAGGTCGCGTCCGAGTGGTGGTTTGCAAAAGAAGGTTCCACTGTTATTCCAGCTTTGTTAACGTTGCGATACTACTTTTTTACAATCTTCAGCAATTTTAAACATCTTTTTCTTTAAGAAACACTTCGTTAAAGAGTTAATCTATGCACATCTACTGTTTCCTCTGTTACTGTCACACTTCAGGTGCAATTGCATCAAAAGCTGATACTCTTAAAATGAAGTCAAAATATTCAACTTTAGGTGCTCCACAAAGTGCAAGAATCTTCCTTTTTTTAATATTGCCCTTTTACCTATATCATTCAAAAGAAAAACTTAAATACTTGCGTTAAGGTACGCGAACAAAAAAAATACCATTACCATCATTGTCATTGTTCAAATATCACTTACCTCAGATTAAGCCGTAATGGCAAAAAAAAGTTTAAAAAAAGAATATTGTAGTTAAACCGCGTGTGCAGGCGAAGAGGTAAAATGTAGCAGTACCGAACAGCGATTTAATCATGTAACTACCTTGTTCTGAAAATTGAAATGCACTCCATCTGTACTGTAGGGACACCTTGTATTGTGTCACCCACTGAGGCCAGTCCTGCCTGCCCTGTGTAGCTACTTTGGTCACTTTGACCATTACACGAAGATCCACCTGAATCCATTGGGACTTGTCGCCTACCTTTGAAGACCAGCTGCTCCCTGAACGGTGCAATCTTGCATAGGAGGCACGATGATAACTACTCTACTGAAAAATTGGAATTTAAAAAGATTCCGTTGATTGTCTTCTCTGATTTGTTCGTACGACAAGATTTATTCCTCGCCCCTTGATGGTCGGGTTAACGAGGTTTTATAAAACGTGTGACTGTCCGTTGAGTGTTAGCCCTCGAGTTGTTTGAGATCAAAACGATTTAATTTGATATTTTTGGCTACTGCATGGATGCTAAATACAAAAAGTGAAACAAAATTGAATAAAATAAGTGTCCGTTTCCGAAATCGACAAGTCGATCTTTAGGGTATTTACGAATCATTGTGACGATTGTAATGATGGTGATCATCATCATCATCGTCGTCATTAATGTCGTTAATATCACCACCATTATTATCATCGTCATTGTTTCAAATATCACTTACCTCAGACGAAGCCGTAATGGTGTAGTCGGGAATATACCAGTTCTCTACTCCCAGAGGTACTGCGCATTCTAAAACCAATGTATACGTATCAAGTATTTGCTTGTAAAAAGCACACGCACACTACAAACCAAAAATGTTATTGGAGTTGCGACGCCCCGTATTTTTGGGTAAACAACTTATTCACTCACTCAATTATCTGCGTAATAGACGGGCTTTTAAACTGAGGGTTGAGAAACAAAGTCCAACTTTCAGTCGCCATTGGTTTTGAATTTAGGTATGATTGGATGAAAAAGTGGTGTGAGTATCTCTGTTTTCTCCTTAGTTTTATTTTTGATTGAGAAGATATATCAAACACTCATGCAAGTTCGTCAATAATTCTCCGCTACGCGTCGTATTTTCAACTCTCTTCTCGGTGTTTGGAAATGTGGCAGACACGGTCCCTCGTGTTAAATATATTACTTCAACATGAAAACCTCCCTCATCTGCGTAACATAGCATAAGCCAACCACACATTATAACTACCTGATGGTAATCGGCAACCATACAGTTCCATCCTCATGGATATGTGACCGTACCATTCAACTGGGTTGATCCGAATTACACGAGCTTCGATTGGCGCCTCTAAATCGTTGATAACAATACCGTTTCGGTTGATGTTGCCGTTGTATACCTTAAAACAAATCAATGTATTGTTATCTGGAAATACGACCACCTTCGGGCCATGGTAAATTGGCCGTGTTAATGAGTTAGGGTCACCTTCTGATGCAACACCCCTTAAACATGTACTGCACATGGATACCCTTGAATCCGCTATAAATCAACCTTTTACGATTATTATTCAACCTTACAACAGCAATTCATTGCAACTGATCAAAACCGAGTACATTTAATGCGAAAAAAACTATGACTTCTTTCAGTTCCTCAACAGGATGTGGCCTCCTGTAAAATGTCAGTTATTTGTCAGATTGTGTCTTTCCTTCATTCAGCGTCCTCGCCAGTCAGTCGGTCGTATTAACGGGGTACTTTTAGAAAGAAGATAAGGACTGTGCACTCAAAAAGGTGGTCGTTGGTCGTAATAACGGGGTGGTCGAATTAACGGGGTTTTGATCGGGCCATAACAAGGTGATCGTAATACAGGGGTGGTAGTTTTAACGGGGTTGTCGTATGGTGGGGTTCCTCTGTAAACAGAAACTTTTTCCTTTTAGTGCAACTGTCGAATTGCTCAGTCCCAAAAATCATGTCAGGAAGGGACATAGTACAAAAGGCGATAAAAAAGGTTTCAATTCACAAAGTTACTGTGCTAGCCTAAGGTCTCTGTCAGCCCTTGAAGCGTTGGACACGAAATTACATGTTAGATGTGATATTAATCAAGAGAAACCATAAAAACCACGCAGCACCAAGGAGTTAACAAGAACTCGTTTCAGAAATGTCCGTGCAGTCCAGAATCGAATATTTTGAAAGTGTTTGGAAATGTAAGTGATTTATTTATGTTATCTAAACCAAGGAGAAAACGGAGAAATGCATATACTAGATGAATTATTTATGCATTTGAGAAATGTCTTTTCAGCCAAACTCTCGGAAACTTCATTTGGTCAAGCAGAAATGATTACCGCCTCAGAGGGCGTTGGGAAACGCTGTGAAGGAATAACTACTTATGATGTGGCTTAAAACATCAGAGAGAAACTCACAAACCTATCTTAAGTGTATGCAAGCTTATTTACTTTGTAAAACTTTTTTCAATGTATAAATCTGTTTGAATCACATCGGTAAAATGTTATCATTAAGAATAGTTTTTATCTGACTAAATATGCATACGTCTTGCTTTATCGAACTGACCTTGCTTTGGGTGAAAAAATGAACACCATCGAGGCTGTAAGATACTTTAAACTTGGTAACCCACTGGTCGTAGTGGTCATATCTGCCCTGGGTTGCTATTTTGGTTATCCTGGTGACTTCCAGAAAGGCTACTTGAATCCACTGGGAGGTATCACTTACTTTAGAAGACCAGGCTCCGATTGTACCGCCGCCGCTGGGTCTGTTGAGTCTGGCGTTGGTGGGTCCGTGGTTACTGTCCCACTTGAATCAACATTCATCGATTGATCAATCAATCAAACGGCAAATATTGAATAGTATTTTCACTATAATATTGTGGGCTACGTAAATAACGGTTGACGTCTTAGTAAGGCCTCGCAACATTTCTCGTAGTCTCGTTGCTTTTTACGTAATCATACGGTTTCGAGTTCAATTTAGAATTAATTTGCAAGAGTGAGTTTCTCTAAGGGCTGAAATTTTAGCTTTTTGAAAAACTTACTAGTACAGATTAATTCCAAATTGAACGAAGAAAACCGCATGATTACTATAAACATGAAATAATTTGCTTGGAGGAAGTGCCAGAAGATCTTTCTTGAAGCCATTTTTTCTCTTATATGAGAAACGTTTTTTCAAAGTTTGCACACAAAATTTTCGTCATCATTTTACGTTATATCATTGGCTTAGAGAATTTCCTATTGTCTTTCAGCCGATCATAATCTAGAATTACGATGTATAATTTGCGCTGGTGTTTCACTTAATCTGCACTGCTCTAAGCCAATCAGAATGGAGTGATTTTTTCATGTACGTTATTATCGGGGTTATGTACCTGTCGCAGTCTCGATTTTTTTTTCACCAACGTGTTTCGGGGTCTCGATGTTTTGCAAGGCTAAGATAGTCTGGAATGAACGATTTGCTTTTTTACAAATTGACTTCTGAACGTCTTAGAGTCTGCTTCGCCTTCGCAGTTGTCCGTTTCGTAAACGGTCCAACACGTTCTAAAACCAAAGGTGATATTCTAAAATAGCGGAAACCTGTCAAATATTGCCGTTTTTAGTTTATTTTTGACCAAATTCCTATTTTTGTGTTTTCGCATTGCGAATTTTGCTCTAGTTGTGTCCAATTTTACCACACTGTGACATATATGAGTAAAATCTGTTAACCTAACGCAAATTTTGACATTCTCTCCCATGGTATTGTCAAAAAACCCTTAAAAGACTATATTTTACCCAAAGTAAAGCGTTTGAGTAAAAACTGATCGTTTTTTGGAAATTTATTACACGAAATATTTGACTGAAAATCTTGCAAATTCGAATCTGATTTACTGATAGAAGGAAAATGTCGATGGAAATTTCCATCGACATTTTGGAAATAGATGTAAAATATCGATGAAATTTGCCACCGTCGTTTTGCTAAATATCATCGATATTCTCAGTAGATAGAAAGATGTCGATGGAAATTTCCATCGACATTTGCAAAAAGACGTAAAACATCAATAAAAAGCTTCACTGACGTTTTGATTGCAAAAGCAAATATCATCGGTATCTTCAAATTATTAAAAAATGTCGGTGGAAATTTCCATCGACATTTTGCAAACAAATGTAAAATATCAATAAAAAGTTTCACTGACGTTTTGATTGCAAAAGCAAATATCATCGGTATCTTCAAGTTATTAAAAAATGTGGATGGAGATTTCGACAGACATTTTGCAAATAAATTTAAAATATCACTGTAAAGTTCGATCGACTTTTGTTGACAAAAGCAAAATGTCGTCGATAAAAAAATGTCGCGGAAGTTTCCACCAACACGTACATGTCTCCGTCGCCCGGTGGAGTTTTCCTTCGATATTTAAACAACCAAGGCTAAATGCTGGGAGTTATTTACAACGGAAGTTTTCTGCACTAAAAAAAATTACTGTGTATCATAAGAAATGAAAGGACAAAGCATTAAGTTTGGCAATTTTATTATCGGTATCTTAGCTTCTCAGTGGATTACAACTGTGAGCCGTGATACAAGTTCAAACGTTTCACGCACAAACATTAAACTGGTCAAAACTTTTTTTTTTCTCATTTATCATTATTTCGATAAATAAATCACTAATCGCTAACGAGCGAGTAACAATAACAACTTTTAACTGAAATACACAGCGATCCTAAACGTGATAATTTCTGAAAATACAGTTATTTCAAACTCTGAGTTCCTATAGTAGATAATCAATCGAGTCCTCTATACATTATTAAAATGGAAAGAATAAGTTAAGATTGGCGCGCTTGTTTTCTGCCTGCTTATTAACAAGACGTCTCCCTATTGTGTCAAGTCCTATCGGGTAGGTCCACGTGCATGATAAAAAGGTCGCATGAACCCTAGTATGACATATCCTTATCTTGATATCGACAGCTTGGCACGAATCTGCAGTTTATAAAATCGTTGCGGTCTGCAAACTCAGATCATCTTGTAAATCTCATTCATTGGGGCATGATAAAGACTGATCAATTTGCAAGAAAATTAAAGGAGAGTCTCTCGCATCTGCGAACGTTATATCTCATACAAAAGTGTTGTGTCGGCAACCCTATACAAACCGTACATGTGGACGGGTGGAGCCTGCCCGAAGGGACTTGATACACTGATAACGAAACTAGCAGTGACTAAAGACTCAGTTGAGAGGCAGAGTACACGATTAAAACTCGTGTTATCTCACGGTAGGCATAAGTGAACATGTTGGCCCGAGAATAGGCCCTTCTTTCATCGATTACAATAGCCCTTTTCACGGTTAGCTTTTCTCATTTGCATTACAATGAATTCTAGCGTGTATGTGAGGCAATTTCGGGCTATTTTGCAGTTTTAGCCCGAAATTGCCTCGCATCCACGTTGGATTACATTGTAATGCAAATGAGAAAAATTAACCGTGAAATGGGCTATTTTCTGATGGCGGGTTTAATTGTTTCAATCTATCGTGATTGTGTAAGAAGACAATTCAGGTTTACACCGAGTTTTAAACTGATCAATTAATGCTCTTTACAAATATGGAAAATGTATACGTTGTTTTCATTTCGGTTTCTGCTGAGAGCAAGCAACTTGAGCAACAAGCATGCAAATTCACGTTTGCGTGCGTGTTCAAGTTTTCTGCATACAATGCACTTGGTTTCACTCTATTTCCGGAATGTTCAATAATACTTAAATTCTGGGTACAATCTTTAAAAAAACTCACCGCGCCAGCATACATTTGCACCTAGACGAACTTGTACAGGTCTTTAGTTTTAGCATCCTGGGAAGCTGTGATTATATCACCTCTCGTCGATGATTTCCTCCATTGATCCTCCAATCCGTGATCTATTCTCAGTAAAAATAATGAAACTTACTAGGCAGTTCGTGCTTCTTCACTTCCTGCAATTTGTAACGTCAGGGCAACTGGCCTCCTTATCAATTTTCTTTTCCGCCTTAGTCTTTTTTTTCTGGAACAGGCGGGCTTACCTCTTCAGTCATTGGACCTTTCCGTTTTCAAGTCGTGTTTTTTCTAGGCCTTCTTTTCCTATGGAAATGACCTGGCAAACAGCACTGCAGTCCTGATCAGCCGAGAGGTCTTGCGAATTTGTTGCCGTGAGCTCTATAGTTCTGTTGGATCCGGTGAAACGCTCTTTTTCCATACCAGTTCTGAAAAGTGGTTCACGCTGACTGTTTAGCCGAGGGGCGCATTTAACCTAGAAGGGCAAGAATTCAGATCATTTACAATTTAGATGCAAAGCCGCCTATGCCCAATTGCTCACTCGACTTAAATTAAAATTTAGACGTTTAGTTGAATTCATTATATTAATTGCAAAGAGCTGGTACATAGAGCATGCTTGTGGTAACAAGTCATTAATCCCAAAGGTGAACTGACTAAAGAAACGATGTTTAAACAATTACCTTCACATTTTGGTCACTAACGTCTGTTCACGCGAGAGATAGAGATGTTAGAAACTTCTCCGAAGTCCTGGCCTTCTCTATTCTTCAGTTGTTTGTTGTTCTTGAAAATGAACACTTTCGCATCGTCTTCTCGTACAAGGCACCATTTTATTTCAGATGGACCTAAACTCCGCCGGGTTGCTGACATTTATATAGTAGACTGTATGTTGTTTTTAGTTGAATGAACGGACTAGAGGTTAACTCAATAATATGCAGCACAACAGAATTCCCATTATCGATCATATTGCAATAGAGAACTATTGTATTGGCGAATGTATGCCAAACAAAGGGGCCAAGTAAAAACGGGAAACGTGACTTGCGGTTAAAGTTATCATATCGTCGTTGACATACCGATATTTTAAGACTGACCAAAGGGAGATTACCGGTACCACAAGTTATATAGAACACGCGAGAAATGTCGGTCTCAGGTCCAATTGTATTATTTTACAAAATGCTGAGGTAGAAAGGATATATGACATTCCGATTTCTTAGTGATTCAGAGGCAAGACTTACACGATATATCTTTCGCTGATAGTAAGGAAACGAAGAGAAAGCCAAGTTGCAATGGTTTAACTGAGGGCATGAAGAGAGAAAAGGCCACGTAGTCTATCTAATGTGCTGATTTGATATGGAGCAGTAGCCATACCTTGTTTAAGGCTTCCGATGCTGAAGTGGGGGAGGACGAAAACAAAAAAAAAGATGGAAAAAGCTTTGATAGCCCTCCGACAAGCGAATGATTTGAGCAAATCAGTGAACGCGGCGAAACCAGTCCTTTAAACACAAGCGAAATTTTCGAGTCACTGCCATGCACTGCAGCATTTCAGCGAAAATGAAGAAGACAGACCGTTAGATACGGCTGGCCAAGACGGAGACGAGGATACTGGTCGTTTTGCTTTAGAAAGGTCGAACGATGAAGGAGGATCTTCAGTACGGGGTAAGTCAAGTTTATGTAAGCTTCTAATTAGATATCAATACAATGAATTTAGTTTATGGCTGTATAATTTCAGAGACCAGCAAAGGGGCCGGTATGATTGCTAACTAATTGTGATATACTGTAATTTTCAGTAGAAGCAACTCTAAAAAAAACGCTTGCCTCTGTCGGTTGCATCCACAGCCTGCGCATTATATTAAATTTTTTCATGTTATGTCTAGGCCTGCTATATTGCTGCCAATGAATCCGGAATTTTCCAAATAGCGTTAGCTTAGAATTTAATTGTACGCTGCGGCTAAATGACCGTCAGTCGGTCATACAGGGAAGAGGAGTCAAGAGTCACGAAAATAAGCAAGTAAGATGCTCTTTTTAATAACCTGTTCTTACACTAGAAACACTCAAGTGTGTTAAGGCTGCAGTGTTTCAACAAAGCAAAATCGGGAATGGCTCCATATTGCAAATCGCACCGACCTAAGTTACTCTGCAAGAAGGCTCTAACCATTCGAAGGACTTGCGTCTAAAGAATGGAGTGGGTAAAATCACGAATATCTGTTAATAATTAAGGTTCTTCACAGGTCACGCAAAACGTTCAGTTCACGAGTCACGAAGAATGATTTCCTAAATTCACGTTTCACGGAAACCCTGTGCGACCCTCTGCAAATCACTAAATGACGGGCATTCTGATATTTTTTCTCAGTTAAATTTAAGGAAATCTAAACATCCCATCCAATTCAAACTATGATATGTCGATTACGAACTGCCAAGCGATTCAGAAGAACTGTATACATCGCCAATCTAACGCTTGGTTTACGCTCGGCTCAGAGAGCGAAACCATGTTTGTACCACTCATTTGAATAAGCTATAACTGATCTTTGTTTTCCTTTTGTAACCCTCTCTTTTATGCTACCGCAACCGGAAATGGGTAATCCAAAACTTTGACATCTAGCACTCATGTTTCTCAAAATATGTCTTTTTAGCCATAAAGCCACATTTCAATAACGTGACTGTCTTCTGCAAAGTATTGCAAAAAAAAAATACTGTAAAGGTGAATTATGTGGAGATCTGATGAACTTCGAAGTACGTAGACAATCTTCAATTCGCCACGCACTCCTTCGTGATCTATATAAGTGCAGTGCCTATATAAAGTTCATTGTGTACTAATTAATTGTTAATAAATATTATTTTATACTGCAGACATAGCGCACTCATGAAGTTAATTTCGAGCAAATTAATAAAAACAGAACCCACTTGCACTTGATCTGGTAAAGAAACGACGAAGCTCTCTTTCTAGTGACTTTTTAGGTCACTGGGAGGAAGGTTTTAGCCAGTGAAAACATTTCACTAGAAGACTTTTTTCTTATAGTGAAACAAAATAATGATGTGTATTTCGGTGTCAAAAAGTAGTTGCATAGCTATATTGAAATTGTTTTCTACAGATAGCATTTAGGGTCACTTTCGAAGTATTCTCGTACATTGTCTTAAAAACGGCTCAAATCGTAACGCAATCGTCAACAGACTTATGTCACGTATTAATCATATTCAACGTCTGGGCCGCCTGTGGTACAACGTAACATTGTAGTCATTTGCTCTTTCCTTTCAGGTATATTCCGGTCGAGAATCCGCAAACATTGGGTGTTCGCGTCAGCAGGGTGCAAAACCCGCTGGAAGTGTTGCGTGAGAATGTATTTATAGTAGCTGCTCACATTCAAGGCTACAAGAAACCTCTTGTGATAGGGGAGTTGGAGAAAGGAGTGGAAGCCGTGGATACTACCAAATGGAGAAAATTGGACTGGTAACTTACCAAATGGGTGTTTACTGCTTGTAAATTTCCATCTGGACTAGGAAAATAAACTCACGAAAGAAACTTACAAATACCTCAGAAAGACATATCGGGATGTGGAAAGAAATCAGCTATGCTAATAAAACCTGAATCTTTCTCTTTTCCTATACAAGCATTTTTGGATTTAGATAGTATTTGCCCTGTTAGCCAAATTGTTGTATTGATTTGCCATTTTTTTCTCAACAAAACGTTCAACTTTAATGGAAAGGAATTTCATTCAATGGAAAGGAAGATCGTCAATATTCCTATGTCCCTGCGACCAATCGCAACTTATAGAACTTCAACAGAGATGTAACTGTTTCATTACAATGGGCAATAGCAATAGCATAATCGTTTTTTTAGTGTAAATAAATCTCCTACTTCCGGTACTGAAATCGAGTTCTTCGTAAGCTATTCCTTTGCGCAACAAAATGCCGGTGGAAATTTCCATAGACGTTTCCCTAAGAACTGACGATGGAAGTTCCTACCGAACATTTGTTTGAATGTACAATTTTCTCTCAAAACTATAATGTCGCTGGAAATTTCCACCGACATTTTTCTCTCAGACTTGAAATGTCGCTGGAAATTTCCACCGACATTTTTCTGTCACAGCTAAAATGTCGCTGGAAATTTCCACGGGCATTTTTTTCTGTCACAACTAAAATGTCGCTGGAAATTTCCACCGACATTTTTCTGTCACAGCCAAAATGTCGCTGAAAATTTCCACCGACATTTTTCTCTATAAGCTAAAATGTCGTTGTAAATTTTACCAACATGTTTCTCTCACAGTTTAAATGTCGCTGGAAATTTCCACCGACATTTTCTCTTACAGCTAAATGTCGCTGGAAATTTCCACCGACTTTTCCTTTTACCAGTAGAAAATAACAGTGAAAGTTTTTCAAAAATTATTTGCAATTTTTACCACAAAGTTTTAACTTTGGAAAAAAACAAGTCATTTCCTAACCAAAGAAAAATATATTGCTAGCTTTTTGCAATTAAATGTATAATTAAGAGGATTTTGCTATTATTTTCCTCTTTTGAACAAAAATCGACAAACCTTCTCAAATTTTAACCCTCTCTTTTGGAAAAAATCAAGGCTCAAGAGAATTATTTGCCACACTGTAACTCAAATGGCAAAATATGACAGTTTCAGAACGCACGCTTACTTTTTTAACTGGTGAATGTTGATCGCATTGGTTTAAAATATGGTCGTTTTTGTCGGAAGAATAGTTAACCGGTTCTTCAAGAGACTTAAAAGGCCAATTTTTGCCAAACTTTTATGCTAATTTGGCAAAAACCAAGCAAATTAGCTCAATATTGGCGAAATATTCCATTTTAGAATATCCTGTTGGTTTTAGAACGTGTTGTCCATGCCATTTTAGGCCTTTTTGAACTATCAACGAATTTTTCTCTACTAATTAAAGAAAAAGAAAATTTGTAGGAAGAAACCCAGTATCGAACCTGGAATCTCTGTTTCCCATCCCTCTAATACCACTACACTATTTTTTTTAAACTACTACAGTGACTCTAGAGTGCAATAAAAACGGTATCCTGATAAATTTCGTTTATCCTTCATGAGAAAAAGCGAGGCGATATTACTGGGACCCAAGCTGAAAAAGAAAAAATGATAATACGTCTGACAGACTCTTTACCTCTTAGGACGCGTTAATAGCTGAGTTGGGAATCCAGTAGTTTTCCAGGCCCAAAGGTTTTGCACATTCTGGAGAGGGAATACAAATGATAGCTGGTTAATATAGATCAAATTAAAATTAAACGCCTCTTATTAAGATAGCTTTATTATTAATCAGTTGCATAGTATTTTACTAGGATCACGAGATCGATAATTAAATTTACAATTAAAACTGTGCTGTGCTGTGCTGTGCTGTGCTGTGCTGTGCTGTGCTGTGCTGTGCTGTGCTGTGCTGTGCTGTGTTTTGTTGTGTTGTGTTGTGTTGTATAGTGGATAGGTCGGATTCCACAGTGTGTATCATGAAGTATTCTTCACGTTACCTGATTTCAAGCTGCACCCATAAAGTTCCATTCTCATTGAAATGTGTCCATACCATGCATATGGATGAAGACGGATAAATCGAGCTTCAATTGGTTCCATTAAAGTGTTTAAAACAACACTGTTTTGGTCGTTATTTCCTCGGTAGATCTACACAAAAAAGCAACGAAAATGCTAAATGCACCTGGACGTCACTAAGATTATTTATGCACTGTCGTGGATTTGAAAAACTATTTGTCATTTATTAAAGGAGTACTGAAGAGGGAGCTCCGTAGATAAGTTTTTAATTAAAGAAGCTTTCGAAGTTTTCAACAAATTTTAAAAAAGTCGCTGATTGAAATCCTATATTTAGATTTGATCTTTTTGCTCCCTTCTGTAATTAATGTTATGCAATTAGTATTATTGTATTATCATTAGTATTATTAATTCTATAATTTTTATTTACCTTTGCTTACCGTACAATGCAATTACAGTAGCTTTGACACCTTATAAGTGTTTGACTATTCATATCATATTTCATTAATTTTTATCTGTATCCATGTTTTTTTTTTTTCGTCTTCCTTTATGTCTTATTCATATCGACCTTTTCTTCTTTCGATTTGTCGGTTCGATTCAGTCATCCAGATGAGCTTTTATAGTTACTCTGATTGGAATTTCATAACCGGAGGAAACCAAACGTGTTAATAAATATGACTGTGTTCAGTTCACACACAAACCTTTTCTTGGAACTCGAAGTGGTTACCATCTAGACTGTAAGACAATTTGAATGCTGTCACCCATTGAGCAATGTCTTGCCTTCCCTGAATTGCCACTTTAGTCACTCGAGTCAACTCACGAAGATTGACCTGAATCCATTGTCCCTTGTCGTTTGTCTTGGCAGACCAAGCTCTTGCCTTACCCCAGCCAACTGGAATATTAAGCCTTGCATAGCTAGGTCCGTAGTCTGCAGCCCACTAAAAACACAGATTATGCGGCTTTTAGGAACAAATGAATTGAAATTGAGAACAAGGCAAAAGGCGGCCATGAGGTACAAATTGTGGAGCGTTCCAGTTTACTTACCTCAGAGGAGGCGGTCATGTCAGAATTTGGTATGTATTTACTCTGAATGCCAAGGGGCCAGTCGCAGTCTAAAAGAGACGGTGATTCAGTTGAACCTCAAGTCTTTAATAGTGATCATGATCAATATTCGGGAAGACCCTGCCACTATTGTTCTCGATTCTACTTGCCCACATATTTTTCAAGAACGAGAAATGCGCATGAGTGAATTACTCAAGTTGCAGGATATTCTGCAGTTCAGCCAAGATACTTACAAACGTCCTGTGACTCTTGGAACTGGAAGTGATCTCGAAAACGGTACGTAATCCGCATCGCACAGATCACAATTTAAGAGGTAAGCCAACACACTGATAGTTAGCTAAAGCAAACTTTGCCTCTTGTAGCTTAATCCTCTCGCCCTTTTTAGGGCTTGCCTATGCTGAAAGTTACTCCGAATCTATTTTCTTCTCAAATTTTTTAGCAACATTGTATTTCTGGTCTTTTAAAAGCATGAGAATATTGGGGTAAGTTTGGTCTGATTGTGGGTTACTCTTGTGGGATTTGATCGTGACAGATCACTAAATTTAGGAATGTGGGGTTAGGCGAGGTGAAGTTTTTTGAATGCTTTAGTAGCATATCGGAGACTTAAAACTAAGCCCAAGGTGATGTATTTGAGAATCTGTAATTTTGTTGATGATTATAAAAAAATTTGTTCTGAATCCTGAAAGGAGTACGATGTTGAGATATGTTTCTGGTACAGACCTTTCTCAGCATATCCTGAAAAAAATAACCAGATAATCCCAGTGTCAGCAATTGAAAGAGATTTTACCTTTACGTTAATAAAATAAATAAGAAGAGACAATGATGCGACCAAATTCTAACACTGAATACAATGGTCAATCTGAACCATGCAGGAGCATCAACTGTCTCAAGATCTTCCCCAGTCGTAAAATGCGTACTTTAATATTAGATCGAGGTTCCTATTTGCCTTCTTCGTTGCTTGATTAATTAAGGTAGTACTCACTGGGTGAAAATGTCAACACCCACAAACTGAAATGTATCTCAGCGTACCTTGTGTGAAGGTTAAAGAAAAATATCGCGATACTTACTTGAAATAAGCTCCCTGTAAATTTAAGGTTATTCCTCACATTTGCATTGCGCATCCTTTCTGCGCATGATTTATGGCGTCATTTAGCGCGCCCGCGCGCACGCGCATATTGAAAAACATGGCGGATTTGCCTTGATATTGAGCTCTGTCAGCTGGGAAATGGCTATAGCTCACCAACGAGCATGGGCACCCCAACTTTTTTTTGAGTCATTGTAATCAACTTATCATAAACTTTGCTTGAGGAAAGACTTACCTGGTTTCTATTGCTGAAAATTGAATAAATAACGAAAATAGCAGTTAAACTGTGGTCTTTTCTATTTTTCCCTATGGTAACCATGTCAAGAAATTTGGTTGAAATTTTAATCAAGAATTAAGCTTTCTGTCTAAATCAAACTTAAAAAGTTTATTGTATCCGACACAATGCATTGACTCCAGTTTAATGCGTGTTCTCATGAGTCTCGGTCACAAAAATTTACAGTTATTACTGGGAATGCGTTCTTGTAGTAAGCATTAAATAATGCCAAAATGGGTCATTTTCAATGCCCCAGTGCTCTTTAATGAGTATGGGCACCCCCCCCCCCCCCCCTTTTTTTTATTTTTTTTAAGTTCTCATATGATAAATATTCAGTGGGCAAAGTTTGAACCGAAAATCTATTGTCAGTTTTATTTCAGGGGAATTACCTTAAGGTATTCAGTCAACAAGAGGTTATGTTTGTGGCCATGGTTTGCTGGGTTCTCAGAAGTAAACGAGCAATTCTTTAATTCTTTCTTGGAGTTTATATATTATTATGTGTTTACTATCATATTATTATGTGTTTACTATGAGCAAAATGCATTAAAATCAAAGAAACTCAAGACAGCGCACATACAATTCATTAGAAGCGATTGAAAAGTTGTAACATCCCGCGAAAAATCAAATTATAGCATCAGAAGGCATTCTGTTTTGTTTGAGTCATTGTCTGAGTAGAATAAGATCCAATTTCTCTAGCCCCCGCTTTAATCTTGCCATCACTACTAAGAAGTAGTTTCTAGCACTAAATTTCTCATCCCTTCCTTCTCTTTGAAGTTTCCATCTTTGCGAGATCGATAACAAAAACAAGGTGAAACAAGAACGAAAAAGTGAAAACTGACAGTCTATTTTCAATCTCAAAGGAACTATTTTATCTTCATTAAATTCATAAATCTATACGAGAGAAGAAAACGATAGCAGAAAACTTCTCCAAATTGAAAGCCAAACCTGTGTCTTTTTACTAGGGGAAACTAAGTTCTTAAATAAGCCCGTAAACCTCGTACTTACCTATACTTGATGTAAGCTGAAGCAGCAAAATAATGCCCAGTTTAGTGTCCATCGTTTGCACTGATAGCAAACTGATGTGCTGTGTAAATGTGATCCTCTTTTGCTAGCCTTTCGACATCTCGTGAAAGTTTCATTGAATTCCGATATTGGCTCCGTTAAAAAGCCATTCCAGAAGGTGGGCGAAGTAATTAAGGAAGTCTGAGGAAGCGGAAAGAGGAAGCCCTTATTCCACGACTGAAAACTCAACTTAGCAAATAAAGGCAAAAACATTTGTTATTTTGTGGATTATCTGACTTCGAATGTCATATCGACCTTGCTACAAGTCGACCACCCGCATCTTAAAGATGAAACAATCCCTCAACAATTCTGACAGCCTTCTGCTTATGACAAATTGTGCAAAATTTATAGTTTGTTATAGCACGAAACCTGTATGTCGTCTTTATTTAGTTAGATTAGAAGCACGCCTTGGTAATTTTTTCAAAAAACAACTTTGAAACAGTTCTATAAAGTACTATTGCCTAATATGTGCTTAATTTCTTTTGGTTTTTGGAGGTCTTTCCCACACTCAGGAAGTTTCAGTTTCAGATGTTTTTTGTCATTAATTAGTACCCTTAAGCTAGCGTAGAATAATGTATGACAAATTTATAATAAATGTAAACAGCATAATCTGGTGCAAATGAAATAATCCGCACGGTAGCTGCAAATAAAAAATCCGAGAATTTAGCGATGTGAAGTCAAATATTTTTCTTTGGGTTCGTCAAACAGTCAAAAAGTTTAACTGACTTTTCGAAAGAATAAAATAATTATCCATTTTCTTAAAAAAAATTTAGGTAACGACAAATCAGCTTGCAAAACCTAGTAACAAAACTTGTCTTCTCTGGAATGCAAAGAATGGTGTTCCTTTCGGATCCTGGTGGGGTATCTACAGTTCAAGCAAAGAGAAATAAAAAGTGAGCAATTTAACAATTGATGAAAGCTCTTTGGTACTCCAGTGCTCTAGTGTAGTGCTTCTAGTGTAGTGCTTCTGCAAGCTGGTAAAAGTATCTTTGGTTGTTCGTTAAATTATGTCGTCGCTTGCTTACGAAAAATACACGTGCTGCTCTTTTTCTATCCTGTTGATATAAATCAAAGGCTCCTTAGAGCAACCTCATGGTATGAATTGTTTTCCACCCTTGAGTAACCTGCGATCTGGCGATCTTTGCAAAGTTTATACCTTTGTTCGTAGGCTACACTTGCCGGCACAATTTATGTTTGTAAGAAGGGATTGACTTAGTTCAAAAAGAGAGTTACTGTTGAGGAAAAGATTGTTATTACTCAGAAAGGGAATTGACGATTTGTTAATCAATAGGAAATAGTCAATCTGCTGATCTTTGCAAATAGGCATTTTTTCCTGGAAAATGGACTTTTTTTGGTATGTTTGTTTATTAAATGATTGTTTCAATTGATACCATTAAGGGCGCATTCGTTTGGGATCAATCCAGAATAAGAAAAAAATGGAATAATGCGAGTAAGCATTTGTTTGGGAACTATTCTCATTCCGGAATACCTGGATTTCCATTCCGGCTATTCTGGCCCTAGGAACAAGAATAGCCGGAATGGAAATCCAGGTATTCCGGAATGAGAATAGTTCCCAAACAAATGCTTACTCGCATTATTCCATTTTTTTCTTATTCTGGATTGATCCCAAACGAATGCGACCTTAATGGTATCAATTGAAACAATCATTAATAAACAAACATACCAAAAAAGTCCATTTTCCAGGAAAAAATGCCTATTTGCAAAGATCAGCAGATTGACTATTCCTATTGATTAACAAATCGTCAATTCCCTTTCTGAGTAATAACAATCTTTTCCTCAACAGTAACTCTCTTTTTGAACTAAGTCAATCCCTTCTTACAAACATAAATTGTGCCGGCAAGTGTAGCCTACGAACAAAGGTATAAAACTTTGCAAAGATCGCCAGATCGCAGGTTACTCAAGGGTGGAAAACAATTCATACATGAGGTTGCTCTAAGGAGCCTTTGATTTATATCAACAGGATAGAAAAAGAGCAGCACGTGTATTTTTCGTAAGCAAGCGACGACATAATTTAACGAACAACCAAAGATACTTTTACCAGCTTGCAGAAGCACTACACTAGAAGCACTACACTAGAAGCCACTGGAGTACCAAAGAGCTTTCATCAATTGTTAAAATTGCTCACTTTTTATTTCTCTTTGCTTGAACTGTAGATACCCCACCAGGATCCGAAAGGAACACCATTCTTTGCATTCCAGAGAAGACAAGTTTTGTTACTAGGTTTTGCAAGCTGATTTGTGTCGTTACCTAAATTTTTTTTAAGAAAATGGATAATTATTTTATTCTTTCGAAAAGTCAGTTAAACTTTTTTGACTGTTTGACGAACCCAAAGAAAAATATTTGACTTCACATCGCTAAATTCTCGGATTTTTTATTTGCAGCTACCGTGCGGATTATTTCATTTGCACCAGATTATGGCTGTTTACATTTATTATAAATTTGTCATACATTTATTCTAACGCTAGCTTAAGGGTACTAATAATGACAAAAAACATCTGAAACTGAAACTTCCTGAGTGTGGGAAAGACCTCCAAAAAACAAAAGAAATTAAGCACATATTAGGCAATAGTACTTTATAGAACTGTTTCAAAGTTGTTTTTTGAAAATAATTACCAAGGCGTGCTTCTAATCTAACTAAATAAAGGACGACTATACAGGTTTCGTGCTATAACAAAACTATAAATTTTGCACAATTTGTCATAAGCAAAGAGGCTGTCAGATTGTTGAGGGATTGTTTCATCTTTAAGATGCGGGTGGTCGACTTGTAGCAAGGTCGATATGACTTCGAAGTCAGATAATCCACAAAATAACAAATGTTTTTGCCTTTATTTGCTAAGTTGAGTTTTCAGTCGTGGAATAAGGGCTTCCTCTTCCGCTTCCTCAGACTTTCTTAATTACTTCGCCCACCTTCTGGAATGGCTTTTTAACGGAGCCAATATCGGAATTCAATGAAACTTTCACGAGATGTCGAAAGGCTAGCAAAAGAGGTCACATTTACACAGCACATCAGTTTGCTATCAGTGCAAACGATGGACACTAAACTGGGCATTATTTTGCTGCTTCAGCTTACATCAAGTATAGGTAAGTACGAGGTTTACGGGCTTATTTAAGAACTTAGTTTCCCCTTATAAAAAGACACAGGTTTGGCTTTCAATTTGGAGAAGTTTTCTGCTATCGTTTTCTTCTCTCGTATAGATTTATGAATTTAATGAAGATAAAATAGTTCCTTTGAGATTGAAAATAGACTGTCAGTTTTCACTTTTTCGTCTTGTTTCACCTTGTTTTTGTTATCGATCTCGCAAAGATGGAAAACTTCAAAGAGAAGGAAGGGATGAGAAATTTAGTGCTAGAAACTACTTTAGTAGTGATGGCAAGATTAAAGCGGGGGGCTAGAGAAATTGATCTTATTCTACTCAGACAATGACTCAAACAAAACAGAATGCCTTCTGAATGCTAATAATTTGATTTTTCGCGGGATTTACAACTTTTCAATCGCTTCTAAGAATTGTATGTGCGCTGTCTTGAGTTCTTTTGATTTTAATGCATTTTGCTCATAGTAAACACATAATAATATGATAGTAAACACATAATAATATATTAAACTCCCAAGGAAAGAAATTAAAGAATTGGCTCGTTTACTTCTGAGAACCCAGCAAAACCATGGCCACAAACATAACCTCTTGGTTGACTGAAATATACCTTTAAGGTACATTCCCCCTGAACTAAAACTGACAATAGATTTTCGGTTTCAAACTTTGCCCACTGAATATTTATCATAGGAGAACTTAGAAAAAAAAATAAAAAAAAGGGGGGGGGCGGGGGGGGGGGGTGCCCATACTCATTAAAGAGCACTGGGGCATTGAAAATGACCCATGTTGGCATTATTTAATGCTTACTACAAGAACGCATTCCCAGTAATAACTGTAAATTTTTGTGACCGAGACTCATGAGAACACGCATTAAACTGGAGTCAATGCATTGTGTCGGATACAAATAAACTTTTTAAGTTTGATTTAGACAGAAAGCTTAATTCTTGATTAAAATTTCAACCAAATTTCTTGACATGGTTACCATAGGGAAAAATAGAAAAGACCACAGTTTAACTGCTATTTTCGTTATTTATTCAATTTTCAGCAATAGAAACCAGGTAAGTCTTTCCTCAAGCAAAGTTTATGATAAGTTGATTACAATGACTCAAAAAAAAGTTGGGGTGCCCATGCTCGTTGGTGAGCTATAGCCATTTCCCAGCTGACAGAGCTCAATATCAAGGCAAATCCGCCATGTTTTCAATATGCGCGTGCGCGCGGGCGCGCTAAATGACGCCATAAATCATGCGCAGAAAGGATGCGCAATGCAAATGTGAGGAATAACCTTAAATTTACAGGGAGCTTATTTCAAGTAAGTATCGCGATATTTTTCTTTAACCTTCACACAAGGTACGCTGAGATACATTTCAGTTTGTGGGTGTTGACATTTTCACCCAGTGAGTACTACCTTAATTAATCAAGCAACGAAGAAGGCAAATAGGAACCTCGATCTAATATTAAAGTACGCATTTTACGACTGGGGAAGATCTTGAGACAGTTGATGCTCCTGCATGGTTCAGATTGACCATTGTATTCAGTGTTAGAATTTGGTCGCATCATTGTCTCTTCTTATTTATTTTATTAACGTAAAGGTAAAATCTCTTTCAATTGCTGACACTGGGATTATCTGGTTATTTTTTTCAGGATATGCTGAGAAAGGTCTGTACCAGAAACATATCTCAACATCGTACTCCTTTCAGGATTCAGAACAAATTTTTTTATAATCATCAACAAAATTACAGATTCTCAAATACATCACCTTGGGCTTAGTTTTAAGTCTCCGATATGCTACTAAAGCATTCAAAAAACTTCACCTCGCCTAACCCCACATTCCTAAATTTAGTGATCTGTCACGATCAAATCCCACAAGAGTAACCCACAATCAGACCAAACTTACCCCAATATTCTCATGCTTTTAAAAGACCAGAAATACAATGTTGCTAAAAAATTTGAGAAGAAAATAGATTCGGAGTAACTTTCAGCATAGGCAAGCCCTAAAAAGGGCGAGAGGATTAAGCTACAAGAGGCAAAGTTTGCTTTAGCTAACTATCAGTGTGTTGGCTTACCTCTTAAATTGTGATCTGTGCGATGCGGATTACGTACCGTTTTCGAGATCACTTCCAGTTCCAAGAGTCACAGGACGTTTGTAAGTATCTTGGCTGAACTGCAGAATATCCTGCAACTTGAGTAATTCACTCATGCGCATTTCTCGTTCTTGAAAAATATGTGGGCAAGTAGAATCGAGAACAATAGTGGCAGGGTCTTCCCGAATATTGATCATGATCACTATTAAAGACTTGAGGTTCAACTGAATCACCGTCTCTTTTAGACTGCGACTGGCCCCTTGGCATTCAGAGTAAATACATACCAAATTCTGACATGACCGCCTCCTCTGAGGTAAGTAAACTGGAACGCTCCACAATTTGTACCTCATGGCCGCCTTTTGCCTTGTTCTCAATTTCAATTCATTTGTTCCTAAAAGCCGCATAATCTGTGTTTTTAGTGGGCTGCAGACTACGGACCTAGCTATGCAAGGCTTAATATTCCAGTTGGCTGGGGTAAGGCAAGAGCTTGGTCTGCCAAGACAAACGACAAGGGACAATGGATTCAGGTCAATCTTCGTGAGTTGACTCGAGTGACTAAAGTGGCAATTCAGGGAAGGCAAGACATTGCTCAATGGGTGACAGCATTCAAATTGTCTTACAGTCTAGATGGTAACCACTTCGAGTTCCAAGAAAAGGTTTGTGTGTGAACTGAACACAGTCATATTTATTAACACGTTTGGTTTCCTCCGGTTATGAAATTCCAATCAGAGTAACTATAAAAGCTCATCTGGATGACTGAATCGAACCGACAAATCGAAAGAAGAAAAGGTCGATATGAATAAGACATAAAGGAAGACGAAAAAAAAAAAACATGGATACAGATAAAAATTAATGAAATATGATATGAATAGTCAAACACTTATAAGGTGTCAAAGCTACTGTAATTGCATTGTACGGTAAGCAAAGGTAAATAAAAATTATAGAATTAATAATACTAATGATAATACAATAATACTAATTGCATAACATTAATTACAGAAGGGAGCAAAAAGATCAAATCTAAATATAGGATTTCAATCAGCGACTTTTTTAAAATTTGTTGAAAACTTCGAAAGCTTCTTTAATTAAAAACTTATCTACGGAGCTCCCTCTTCAGTACTCCTTTAATAAATGACAAATAGTTTTTCAAATCCACGACAGTGCATAAATAATCTTAGTGACGTCCAGGTGCATTTAGCATTTTCGTTGCTTTTTTGTGTAGATCTACCGAGGAAATAACGACCAAAACAGTGTTGTTTTAAACACTTTAATGGAACCAATTGAAGCTCGATTTATCCGTCTTCATCCATATGCATGGTATGGACACATTTCAATGAGAATGGAACTTTATGGGTGCAGCTTGAAATCAGGTAACGTGAAGAATACTTCATGATACACACTGTGGAATCCGACCTATCCACTATACAACACAACACAACACAACAAAACACAGCACAGCACAGCACAGCACAGCACAGCACAGCACAGCACAGCACAGCACAGCACAGCACAGCACAGTTTTAATTGTAAATTTAATTATCGATCTCGTGATCCTAGTAAAATACTATGCAACTGATTAATAATAAAGCTATCTTAATAAGAGGCGTTTAATTTTAATTTGATCTATATTAACCAGCTATCATTTGTATTCCCTCTCCAGAATGTGCAAAACCTTTGGGCCTGGAAAACTACTGGATTCCCAACTCAGCTATTAACGCGTCCTAAGAGGTAAAGAGTCTGTCAGACGTATTATCATTTTTTCTTTTTCAGCTTGGGTCCCAGTAATATCGCCTCGCTTTTTCTCATGAAGGATAAACGAAATTTATCAGGATACCGTTTTTATTGCACTCTAGAGTCACTGTAGTAGTTTAAAAAAAATAGTGTAGTGGTATTAGAGGGATGGGAAACAGAGATTCCAGGTTCGATACTGGGTTTCTTCCTACAAATTTTCTTTTTCTTTAATTAGTAGAGAAAAATTCGTTGATAGTTCAAAAAGGCCTAAAATGGCATGGACAACACGTTCTAAAACCAAACAGGATATTCTAAAATGGAATATTTCGCCAATATTGAGCTAATTTGCTTGGTTTTTGCCAAATTAGCATAAAAGTTTGGCAAAAATTGGCCTTTTAAGTCTCTTGAAGAACCGGTTAACTATTCTTCCGACAAAAACGACCATATTTTAAACCAATGCGATCAACATTCACCAGTTAAAAAAGTAAGCGTGCGTTCTGAAACTGTCATATTTTGCCATTTGAGTTACAGTGTGGCAAATAATTCTCTTGAGCCTTGATTTTTTCCAAAAGAGAGGGTTAAAATTTGAGAAGGTTTGTCGATTTTTGTTCAAAAGAGGAAAATAATAGCAAAATCCTCTTAATTATACATTTAATTGCAAAAAGCTAGCAATATATTTTTCTTTGGTTAGGAAATGACTTGTTTTTTTCCAAAGTTAAAACTTTGTGGTAAAAATTGCAAATAATTTTTGAAAAACTTTCACTGTTATTTTCTACTGGTAAAAGGAAAAGTCGGTGGAAATTTCCAGCGACATTTAGCTGTAAGAGAAAATGTCGGTGGAAATTTCCAGCGACATTTAAACTGTGAGAGAAACATGTTGGTAAAATTTACAACGACATTTTAGCTTATAGAGAAAAATGTCGGTGGAAATTTTCAGCGACATTTTGGCTGTGACAGAAAAATGTCGGTGGAAATTTCCAGCGACATTTTAGTTGTGACAGAAAAAAATGCCCGTGGAAATTTCCAGCGACATTTTAGCTGTGACAGAAAAATGTCGGTGGAAATTTCCAGCGACATTTCAAGTCTGAGAGAAAAATGTCGGTGGAAATTTCCAGCGACATTATAGTTTTGAGAGAAAATTGTACATTCAAAACAAATGTTCGGTAGGAACTTCCATCGTCAGTTCTTAGGGAAACGTCTATGGAAATTTCCACCGGCATTTTGTTGCGCAAAGGAATAGCTTACGAAGAACTCGATTTCAGTACCGGAAGTAGGAGATTTATTTACACTAAAAAAACGATTATGCTATTGCTATTGCCCATTGTAATGAAACAGTTACATCTCTGTTGAAGTTCTATAAGTTGCGATTGGTCGCAGGGACATAGGAATATTGACGATCTTCCTTTCCATTGAATGAAATTCCTTTCCATTAAAGTTGAACGTTTTGTTGAGAAAAAAATGGCAAATCAATACAACAATTTGGCTAACAGGGCAAATACTATCTAAATCCAAAAATGCTTGTATAGGAAAAGAGAAAGATTCAGGTTTTATTAGCATAGCTGATTTCTTTCCACATCCCGATATGTCTTTCTGAGGTATTTGTAAGTTTCTTTCGTGAGTTTATTTTCCTAGTCCAGATGGAAATTTACAAGCAGTAAACACCCATTTGGTAAGTTACCAGTCCAATTTTCTCCATTTGGTAGTATCCACGGCTTCCACTCCTTTCTCCAACTCCCCTATCACAAGAGGTTTCTTGTAGCCTTGAATGTGAGCAGCTACTATAAATACATTCTCACGCAACACTTCCAGCGGGTTTTGCACCCTGCTGACGCGAACACCCAATGTTTGCGGATTCTCGACCGGAATATACCTGAAAGGAAAGAGCAAATGACTACAATGTTACGTTGTACCACAGGCGGCCCAGACGTTGAATATGATTAATACGTGACATAAGTCTGTTGACGATTGCGTTACGATTTGAGCCGTTTTTAAGACAATGTACGAGAATACTTCGAAAGTGACCCTAAATGCTATCTGTAGAAAACAATTTCAATATAGCTATGCAACTACTTTTTGACACCGAAATACACATCATTATTTTGTTTCACTATAAGAAAAAAGTCTTCTAGTGAAATGTTTTCACTGGCTAAAACCTTCCTCCCAGTGACCTAAAAAGTCACTAGAAAGAGAGCTTCGTCGTTTCTTTACCAGATCAAGTGCAAGTGGGTTCTGTTTTTATTAATTTGCTCGAAAATTAACTTCATGAGTGCGCTATGTCTGCAGTATAAAATAATATTTATTAACAATTAATTAGTACACAATGAACTTTATATAGGCACTGCACTTATATAGATCACGAAGGAGTGCGTGGCGAATTGAAGATTGTCTACGTACTTCGAAGTTCATCAGATCTCCACATAATTCACCTTTACAGTATTTTTTTTTTGCAATACTTTGCAGAAGACAGTCACGTTATTGAAATGTGGCTTTATGGCTAAAAAGACATATTTTGAGAAACATGAGTGCTAGATGTCAAAGTTTTGGATTACCCATTTCCGGTTGCGGTAGCATAAAAGAGAGGGTTACAAAAGGAAAACAAAGATCAGTTATAGCTTATTCAAATGAGTGGTACAAACATGGTTTCGCTCTCTGAGCCGAGCGTAAACCAAGCGTTAGATTGGCGATGTATACAGTTCTTCTGAATCGCTTGGCAGTTCGTAATCGACATATCATAGTTTGAATTGGATGGGATGTTTAGATTTCCTTAAATTTAACTGAGAAAAAATATCAGAATGCCCGTCATTTAGTGATTTGCAGAGGGTCGCACAGGGTTTCCGTGAAACGTGAATTTAGGAAATCATTCTTCGTGACTCGTGAACTGAACGTTTTGCGTGACCTGTGAAGAACCTTAATTATTAACAGATATTCGTGATTTTACCCACTCCATTCTTTAGACGCAAGTCCTTCGAATGGTTAGAGCCTTCTTGCAGAGTAACTTAGGTCGGTGCGATTTGCAATATGGAGCCATTCCCGATTTTGCTTTGTTGAAAACACTGCAGCCTTAACACACTTGAGTGTTTCTAGTGTAAGAACAGGTTATTAAAAAGAGCATCTTACTTGCTTATTTTCGTGACTCTTGACTCCTCTTCCCTGTATGACCGACTGACGGTCATTTAGCCGCAGCGTACAATTAAATTCTAAGCTAACGCTATTTGGAAAATTCCGGATTCATTGGCAGCAATATAGCAGGCCTAGACATAACATGAAAAAATTTAATATAATGCGCAGGCTGTGGATGCAACCGACAGAGGCAAGCGTTTTTTTTAGAGTTGCTTCTACTGAAAATTACAGTATATCACAATTAGTTAGCAATCATACCGGCCCCTTTGCTGGTCTCTGAAATTATACAGCCATAAACTAAATTCATTGTATTGATATCTAATTAGAAGCTTACATAAACTTGACTTACCCCGTACTGAAGATCCTCCTTCATCGTTCGACCTTTCTAAAGCAAAACGACCAGTATCCTCGTCTCCGTCTTGGCCAGCCGTATCTAACGGTCTGTCTTCTTCATTTTCGCTGAAATGCTGCAGTGCATGGCAGTGACTCGAAAATTTCGCTTGTGTTTAAAGGACTGGTTTCGCCGCGTTCACTGATTTGCTCAAATCATTCGCTTGTCGGAGGGCTATCAAAGCTTTTTCCATCTTTTTTTTTGTTTTCGTCCTCCCCACTTCAGCATCGGAAGCCTTAAACAAGGTATGGCTACTGCTCCATATCAAATCAGCACATTAGATAGACTACGTGGCCTTTTCTCTCTTCATGCCCTCAGTTAAACCATTGCAACTTGGCTTTCTCTTCGTTTCCTTACTATCAGCGAAAGATATATCGTGTAAGTCTTGCCTCTGAATCACTAAGAAATCGGAATGTCATATATCCTTTCTACCTCAGCATTTTGTAAAATAATACAATTGGACCTGAGACCGACATTTCTCGCGTGTTCTATATAACTTGTGGTACCGGTAATCTCCCTTTGGTCAGTCTTAAAATATCGGTATGTCAACGACGATATGATAACTTTAACCGCAAGTCACGTTTCCCGTTTTTACTTGGCCCCTTTGTTTGGCATACATTCGCCAATACAATAGTTCTCTATTGCAATATGATCGATAATGGGAATTCTGTTGTGCTGCATATTATTGAGTTAACCTCTAGTCCGTTCATTCAACTAAAAACAACATACAGTCTACTATATAAATGTCAGCAACCCGGCGGAGTTTAGGTCCATCTGAAATAAAATGGTGCCTTGTACGAGAAGACGATGCGAAAGTGTTCATTTTCAAGAACAACAAACAACTGAAGAATAGAGAAGGCCAGGACTTCGGAGAAGTTTCTAACATCTCTATCTCTCGCGTGAACAGACGTTAGTGACCAAAATGTGAAGGTAATTGTTTAAACATCGTTTCTTTAGTCAGTTCACCTTTGGGATTAATGACTTGTTACCACAAGCATGCTCTATGTACCAGCTCTTTGCAATTAATATAATGAATTCAACTAAACGTCTAAATTTTAATTTAAGTCGAGTGAGCAATTGGGCATAGGCGGCTTTGCATCTAAATTGTAAATGATCTGAATTCTTGCCCTTCTAGGTTAAATGCGCCCCTCGGCTAAACAGTCAGCGTGAACCACTTTTCAGAACTGGTATGGAAAAAGAGCGTTTCACCGGATCCAACAGAACTATAGAGCTCACGGCAACAAATTCGCAAGACCTCTCGGCTGATCAGGACTGCAGTGCTGTTTGCCAGGTCATTTCCATAGGAAAAGAAGGCCTAGAAAAAACACGACTTGAAAACGGAAAGGTCCAATGACTGAAGAGGTAAGCCCGCCTGTTCCAGAAAAAAAAGACTAAGGCGGAAAAGAAAATTGATAAGGAGGCCAGTTGCCCTGACGTTACAAATTGCAGGAAGTGAAGAAGCACGAACTGCCTAGTAAGTTTCATTATTTTTACTGAGAATAGATCACGGATTGGAGGATCAATGGAGGAAATCATCGACGAGAGGTGATATAATCACAGCTTCCCAGGATGCTAAAACTAAAGACCTGTACAAGTTCGTCTAGGTGCAAATGTATGCTGGCGCGGTGAGTTTTTTTAAAGATTGTACCCAGAATTTAAGTATTATTGAACATTCCGGAAATAGAGTGAAACCAAGTGCATTGTATGCAGAAAACTTGAACACGCACGCAAACGTGAATTTGCATGCTTGTTGCTCAAGTTGCTTGCTCTCAGCAGAAACCGAAATGAAAACAACGTATACATTTTCCATATTTGTAAAGAGCATTAATTGATCAGTTTAAAACTCGGTGTAAACCTGAATTGTCTTCTTACACAATCACGATAGATTGAAACAATTAAACCCGCCATCAGAAAATAGCCCATTTCACGGTTAATTTTTCTCATTTGCATTACAATGTAATCCAACGTGGATGCGAGGCAATTTCGGGCTAAAACTGCAAAATAGCCCGAAATTGCCTCACATACACGCTAGAATTCATTGTAATGCAAATGAGAAAAGCTAACCGTGAAAAGGGCTATTGTAATCGATGAAAGAAGGGCCTATTCTCGGGCCAACATGTTCACTTATGCCTACCGTGAGATAACACGAGTTTTAATCGTGTACTCTGCCTCTCAACTGAGTCTTTAGTCACTGCTAGTTTCGTTATCAGTGTATCAAGTCCCTTCGGGCAGGCTCCACCCGTCCACATGTACGGTTTGTATAGGGTTGCCGACACAACACTTTTGTATGAGATATAACGTTCGCAGATGCGAGAGACTCTCCTTTAATTTTCTTGCAAATTGATCAGTCTTTATCATGCCCCAATGAATGAGATTTACAAGATGATCTGAGTTTGCAGACCGCAACGATTTTATAAACTGCAGATTCGTGCCAAGCTGTCGATATCAAGATAAGGATATGTCATACTAGGGTTCATGCGACCTTTTTATCATGCACGTGGACCTACCCGATAGGACTTGACACAATAGGGAGACGTCTTGTTAATAAGCAGGCAGAAAACAAGCGCGCCAATCTTAACTTATTCTTTCCATTTTAATAATGTATAGAGGACTCGATTGATTATCTACTATAGGAACTCAGAGTTTGAAATAACTGTATTTTCAGAAATTATCACGTTTAGGATCGCTGTGTATTTCAGTTAAAAGTTGTTATTGTTACTCGCTCGTTAGCGATTAGTGATTTATTTATCGAAATAATGATAAATGAGAAAAAAAAAAGTTTTGACCAGTTTAATGTTTGTGCGTGAAACGTTTGAACTTGTATCACGGCTCACAGTTGTAATCCACTGAGAAGCTAAGATACCGATAATAAAATTGCCAAACTTAATGCTTTGTCCTTTCATTTCTTATGATACACAGTAATTTTTTTTAGTGCAGAAAACTTCCGTTGTAAATAACTCCCAGCATTTAGCCTTGGTTGTTTAAATATCGAAGGAAAACTCCACCGGGCGACGGAGACATGTACGTGTTGGTGGAAACTTCCGCGACATTTTTTTATCGACGACATTTTGCTTTTGTCAACAAAAGTCGATCGAACTTTACAGTGATATTTTAAATTTATTTGCAAAATGTCTGTCGAAATCTCCATCCACATTTTTTAATAACTTGAAGATACCGATGATATTTGCTTTTGCAATCAAAACGTCAGTGAAACTTTTTATTGATATTTTACATTTGTTTGCAAAATGTCGATGGAAATTTCCACCGACATTTTTTAATAATTTGAAGATACCGATGATATTTGCTTTTGCAATCAAAACGTCAGTGAAGCTTTTTATTGATGTTTTACGTCTTTTTGCAAATGTCGATGGAAATTTCCATCGACATCTTTCTATCTACTGAGAATATCGATGATATTTAGCAAAACGACGGTGGCAAATTTCATCGATATTTTACATCTATTTCCAAAATGTCGATGGAAATTTCCATCGACATTTTCCTTCTATCAGTAAATCAGATTCGAATTTGCAAGATTTTCAGTCAAATATTTCGTGTAATAAATTTCCAAAAAACGATCAGTTTTTACTCAAACGCTTTACTTTGGGTAAAATATAGTCTTTTAAGGGTTTTTTGACAATACCATGGGAGAGAATGTCAAAATTTGCGTTAGGTTAACAGATTTTACTCATATATGTCACAGTGTGGTAAAATTGGACACAACTAGAGCAAAATTCGCAATGCGAAAACACAAAAATAGGAATTTGGTCAAAAATAAACTAAAAACGGCAATATTTGACAGGTTTCCGCTATTTTAGAATATCACCTTTGGTTTTAGAACGTGTTGGACCGTTTACGAAACGGACAACTGCGAAGGCGAAGCAGACTCTAAGACGTTCAGAAGTCAATTTGTAAAAAAGCAAATCGTTCATTCCAGACTATCTTAGCCTTGCAAAACATCGAGACCCCGAAACACGTTGGTGAAAAAAAAATCGAGACTGCGACAGGTACATAACCCCGATAATAACGTACATGAAAAAATCACTCCATTCTGATTGGCTTAGAGCAGTGCAGATTAAGTGAAACACCAGCGCAAATTATACATCGTAATTCTAGATTATGATCGGCTGAAAGACAATAGGAAATTCTCTAAGCCAATGATATAACGTAAAATGATGACGAAAATTTTGTGTGCAAACTTTGAAAAAACGTTTCTCATATAAGAGAAAAAATGGCTTCAAGAAAGATCTTCTGGCACTTCCTCCAAGCAAATTATTTCATGTTTATAGTAATCATGCGGTTTTCTTCGTTCAATTTGGAATTAATCTGTACTAGTAAGTTTTTCAAAAAGCTAAAATTTCAGCCCTTAGAGAAACTCACTCTTGCAAATTAATTCTAAATTGAACTCGAAACCGTATGATTACGTAAAAAGCAACGAGACTACGAGAAATGTTGCGAGGCCTTACTAAGACGTCAACCGTTATTTACGTAGCCCACAATATTATAGTGAAAATACTATTCAATATTTGCCGTTTGATTGATTGATCAATCGATGAATGTTGATTCAAGTGGGACAGTAACCACGGACCCACCAACGCCAGACTCAACAGACCCAGCGGCGGCGGTACAATCGGAGCCTGGTCTTCTAAAGTAAGTGATACCTCCCAGTGGATTCAAGTAGCCTTTCTGGAAGTCACCAGGATAACCAAAATAGCAACCCAGGGCAGATATGACCACTACGACCAGTGGGTTACCAAGTTTAAAGTATCTTACAGCCTCGATGGTGTTCATTTTTTCACCCAAAGCAAGGTCAGTTCGATAAAGCAAGACGTATGCATATTTAGTCAGATAAAAACTATTCTTAATGATAACATTTTACCGATGTGATTCAAACAGATTTATACATTGAAAAAAGTTTTACAAAGTAAATAAGCTTGCATACACTTAAGATAGGTTTGTGAGTTTCTCTCTGATGTTTTAAGCCACATCATAAGTAGTTATTCCTTCACAGCGTTTCCCAACGCCCTCTGAGGCGGTAATCATTTCTGCTTGACCAAATGAAGTTTCCGAGAGTTTGGCTGAAAAGACATTTCTCAAATGCATAAATAATTCATCTAGTATATGCATTTCTCCGTTTTCTCCTTGGTTTAGATAACATAAATAAATCACTTACATTTCCAAACACTTTCAAAATATTCGATTCTGGACTGCACGGACATTTCTGAAACGAGTTCTTGTTAACTCCTTGGTGCTGCGTGGTTTTTATGGTTTCTCTTGATTAATATCACATCTAACATGTAATTTCGTGTCCAACGCTTCAAGGGCTGACAGAGACCTTAGGCTAGCACAGTAACTTTGTGAATTGAAACCTTTTTTATCGCCTTTTGTACTATGTCCCTTCCTGACATGATTTTTGGGACTGAGCAATTCGACAGTTGCACTAAAAGGAAAAAGTTTCTGTTTACAGAGGAACCCCACCATACGACAACCCCGTTAAAACTACCACCCCTGTATTACGATCACCTTGTTATGGCCCGATCAAAACCCCGTTAATTCGACCACCCCGTTATTACGACCAACGACCACCTTTTTGAGTGCACAGTCCTTATCTTCTTTCTAAAAGTACCCCGTTAATACGACCGACTGACTGGCGAGGACGCTGAATGAAGGAAAGACACAATCTGACAAATAACTGACATTTTACAGGAGGCCACATCCTGTTGAGGAACTGAAAGAAGTCATAGTTTTTTTCGCATTAAATGTACTCGGTTTTGATCAGTTGCAATGAATTGCTGTTGTAAGGTTGAATAATAATCGTAAAAGGTTGATTTATAGCGGATTCAAGGGTATCCATGTGCAGTACATGTTTAAGGGGTGTTGCATCAGAAGGTGACCCTAACTCATTAACACGGCCAATTTACCATGGCCCGAAGGTGGTCGTATTTCCAGATAACAATACATTGATTTGTTTTAAGGTATACAACGGCAACATCAACCGAAACGGTATTGTTATCAACGATTTAGAGGCGCCAATCGAAGCTCGTGTAATTCGGATCAACCCAGTTGAATGGTACGGTCACATATCCATGAGGATGGAACTGTATGGTTGCCGATTACCATCAGGTAGTTATAATGTGTGGTTGGCTTATGCTATGTTACGCAGATGAGGGAGGTTTTCATGTTGAAGTAATATATTTAACACGAGGGACCGTGTCTGCCACATTTCCAAACACCGAGAAGAGAGTTGAAAATACGACGCGTAGCGGAGAATTATTGACGAACTTGCATGAGTGTTTGATATATCTTCTCAATCAAAAATAAAACTAAGGAGAAAACAGAGATACTCACACCACTTTTTCATCCAATCATACCTAAATTCAAACCAATGGCGACTGAAAGTTGGACTTTGTTTCTCAACCCTCAGTTTAAAAGCCCGTCTATTACGCAGATAATTGAGTGAGTGAATAAGTTGTTTACCCAAAAATACGGGGCGTCGCAACTCCAATAACATTTTTGGTTTGTAGTGTGCGTGTGCTTTTTACAAGCAAAATACTTGATACGTATACATTGGTTTTAGAATGCGCAGTACCTCTGGGAGTAGAGAACTGGTATATTCCCGACTACACCATTACGGCTTCGTCTGAGGTAAGTGATATTTGAAACAATGACGATGATAATAAATGGTGGTGATATTAACGACATTAATGACGCGATGATGATGATGATCACCATCATTACAATCGTCACAATGATTCGTAAATACCCTAAAGATCGACTTGTCGATTTCGGAAACGGACACTTATTTTATTCAATTTTGTTTCACTTTTTGTATTTAGCATCCATGCAGTAGCCAAAAATATCAAATTAAATCGTTTTGATCTCAAACAACTCGAGGGCTAACACTCAACGGACAGTCCACACGTTTTATAAAACCTCGTTAACCCGAACCATCAAGGGGCGAGGATAAAATCTTGTCGTACGAACAAATCAGAGAAGACAATCAACGGAATCTTTTTAAATTCCAATTTTTCAGTAGAGTAGTTATCATCGTGCCTCCTATGCAAGATTGCACCGTTCAGGGAGCAGCTGGTCTTCAAAGGTGGGCGACAAGTCCCAATGGATTCAGGTGGATCTTCGTGTAATGGTCAAAGTGGACCAAAGTAGCTACACAGGGCAGGCAGGACTGGCCCTCAGTGGGTGACACAATACAAGGTGTCCCTACAGTACAAGATGGAGTGCATTTCAATTTTCAGAACAAGGTAGTTACATGATTAAATCGCTGTTCGGTACTGCTACATTTTACCTCTTCGCCTGCACCACGCGGTTTAACTACAATATTCTTTTTTTAAACTTTTTTTTTGCCATTACGGCTTAATCTGAGGTAAGTGATATTTGAACAATGACAATGATGGTAATGGTATTTTTTTTTGTTCGCGTACCTTAACGCAAGTATTTAAGTTTTTTCTTTTGAATGATATAGGTAAAAGGGCAATATTAAAAAAAAGGAAGATTCTTGCACTTTGTGGAGCACCTAAAGTTTGAATATTTTGACTTCATTTTAAGAGTATCAGCTTTTGATGCAATTGCACCTGAAGTGTGACAGGAACAGAGGAAACAGTAGATGTGCATAGATTAACTCTTTAACGAAGTGTTTCTTAAAGAAAAAGATGTTTAAAATTGCTGAAGATTGTAAAAAAGTAGTATCGCAACGTTAACAAAGCTGGAATAACAGTGGAACCTTCTTTTGCAAACCACCACTCGGACGCGACCTCCATTCTACAGCGACTAGTTTTTCCAAAATACCAAAAGATCCAAAGTCAAGTCACTAGTTTGGAACCTCGTGCAAGCGACCACTTTCCGTAAGCGACCTCTTCACAGATTAAAAGAGTTAAACATTAAGTTGAACGCATTCCTGAATATAAAGCACATGAGATTTGAAGTTTCTCAATAGAAGAACTTGATGCGCATACACTATACTTTATCAGTCTTAAAAGAGACGACCTTAACTGCCTTAAAATTACAAATGCTAGTGAGGCACAATTTTGATCCAATATGGTCTTCCCGTAAGCGACCACCTAAGATTCACACTTTGGGTTGTCGCTTAACGAGAGACAAAAATATTAAAGGGCCCTAGTCAGCCCACACCTTTGTTTTTTGTTTGCGTGCAGGAATTTGGCTCTTAAAGCTGTATATCTTATTCGGAGCCTGGTCGAAATGACAGAAAAATCACTGTGAAACTACCCCAGAGAATTAAACATACCTTCAGGAACATACCTTACAGTAAAACAATAAGAATTCGCTAAACTATGCTATATCAATAATTTCGATGGCATCGAAAATGGCGTAAGCTGGCTAGGGTCCTTTAAGCTCGCTAATATTTTGAAATTTTTTGGACTCCACAGTATATACTTCATACCAAGAAAGGTTTAAACTTTTTATGTTATTGTGTTAAAGGTGTACAAGCTAACAGTGATCAAAAATACCGTCGTAGTAAATACTTTGGATCACCCATAGAAGAGCGCTTTATCCGTCTTCACCCTCAACAATGGTATGGGCACATCTCCATGAGAATGGAGCTTTATGTTGTGGTTTGGTAACAGGTATGATTGTTGGCTGAAAAAACAAATACTTTAGCATATGCAATTTACAAATGAAATTAAAAAGAAGTAAAGCATTCTATGGTTGGAAGATTAAAAAACATGGGCTTTTTGCTATAGTTTAATAGCTTTTAACGAATTTAATAAATTTTGTGTGCAAATGGAATATACACTCGCACGAAAAGAGCGCGAAAAATTTGAAAACTAAAATCCAATGGAAGTCCAAAAAAGCTGAAAAGAATGTAAATGACATCTTTATTATGATAACATGGATATGGCTTAGGTAATGGGCCCGAGTTATTATCCGTGTAGGCAGTTTAAGCAGTATGCCAGCCGGGATTCTAACGTTTTTTGTACTCAGTGTGTGCCTTTTTCGACTTAACAAGAACGGCAAAGTGTCACTAGAGAGAGCATCATCTTAGTTTTAATTATATAACACCATTTGATTTGCGTCCAGCATTCTAAGTATTTGAAATAATTTAATGATAAATTGAACTTGTGCTGATTATAATATAACTAGTGTTGTCGTCTGAAATTTGTTCTTGATGTTGACTTAAAAATTTATTCTTCACTTTTTATGTCTGATAGTTTGGTCCATTCCTGTTAATATTATATATATTTAATTTATTATTTGTAAATTTTACACAACTCCTAGGAAAACCATTTTGATGATAAGATTTTCGTGTTTAAATAAGATTTGATTGATGATTGATTGTTAGCAGAATGCGCGAACCCAATGGGAATGGAAAATAGACTGCTTCCCGACTATGCAATCACCGCGTCGTCTGAGGTAAGGCCTGTCAATTTTAAGTCAGCTTTCCTCCACCTCTAATGTTTACGAATTCAGGTAGATCGATTGATTGATCGATCGCTTGATTGGTTGACAGACATAAATACAGACAGAGAGACAGCAAGAAAGAAAGAAGCAAGCAAGAAAGAAAGGATAACTGAAATGTTTCACTAATTAATACTTCGATTGACAAAGGACATCTGTGATAGTCCATACCTAAATTGCGGTATTCAAAGACCTATGAAGAGGAAATGAAAATGTCTAGCTATTATCAAGGTGATAATTATTACCAATTTACAAAGACATTTTCCCTTTTTTTCGTTAGTGGACTGCAAACAATAGACCTTCCGAAGAAGACTATACCATATGCCAAGTGGCGGAAAGGTGGGCACCTGGTCTTCAAAGACGAACGACAAATCACAATGGATTCAGGTTGATTTGGGTGACGTCAAAAGAGTGACGCAGGTTGCCAGCCAGGGCCAGGCGCTGTATGGGTATGTACAGTGGGTCACAAAATACAGAATGTCTTACAGTACCCAGGGAAAGGAGTTCAAGTCCCAAGATCATGTGAGTCATGTTGGTATAATGGAGCCGGTGCATGTTTTAGTTGTTGGTTTGTTTTTTTACAACGTAATAACTAGGAACAGAGCATGCATATTCATGCGAACTTTGTGGGTTAGTTAATAATCTATGCTCATCAATCGTTTGCCTTAATGTGTTGCAACGCCCAACGTGTGTGACCTAGCGATAGCCAACGAATGGCTGTGGGCACTAAATTAAAAAATGGCACTCGCTGCGTCATAAATTTTAATTTCCACAGCATCACAAGAAGTAAAAAGTAATGCAACTCTACAATACTCACTCTCATGAGAGGGATAGCATTGTAAAGTATAAGTAGGAACAGGCGCCCTGTAGCACGCAAACAGGACAAGTCCTCCACTTTCTTATAGTTATGGAGATGAACTGTTATACGAAATCGCCGCGCATCTGTTAGCAGCTGTTCATATTGTAATTTCGTGACATTAATACCATAAGGAATAAGTTAAAATCTATTTTTTCCCTACGAAATTTTCAGTATGCCACGGCGTTTTAGTTTGGAATGTCATAGGTTTATCTCGTTTAAATCATTGAAGGCAATTAAGTACAATTTTTTAAGTTTCCAAAACAGTTTACATGTCAATCGTAACCACCTTATCAATTCATTTATTTTGTTAATCTAAGATTTACCAAGCCAACAGTGACCAACACAGTGTTGTCGTCAACACTCTTGTCCAACCCGTCGAGGCTCGTTTTGTCCGCTTCAACATAGAGGAATGGTACGGACACATTTCAATGCGGTTGGAACTGTATGGGTGCCAAGCTGATGCAGGTAAAGAATTCCTTTTGTTGTTGTTGTTGTTGTAGGTTTCTGTCATATACATGTTTTATGCATTAAGAACTAATCCAAATGATCCGATTGTCGATATTTGTTCCTTAATTAGGGAGAAAATGCCCCAAAATTCCTTGTAATCCTTTTTGATTTGCGCAACGACTGCTATAGCGTGAAACACAGTCCTTCTCAAATATTGCAGCACACATTTTGACAAAGTTTTGCTCGCTCAGCATAATAAAATAATTCTTTACCCAACGACGAAGCCTTCTGTTTGTTTGGCTTTGTTTCTTAGTGTGCTTGACCAGCCTAAGAGACACCACTTTCAAACTGTTAAAATACAGTGCTAAATGTAAGAAGACCCATACAATTATAAATAAGTAGGTTGCCTGAAATAGTCAACACTACAGCTAATGTGGACCAATTAAATCTAATAAATAAAAATAAATAAATATTTTACGATACAATATTACAAAAAAGAGAATAAACTGATAAAAAGAATCAATTTTAAAAGTATCATCTATAATTAGAGATCTTATTAAAATTAACAGAGCACTCTTTTCGGAAGCTTTTGTCCTGACGTCAGTCTTAAAACGATTTTAAGTTCAGCCAGCGTTTTTCATTCTGTTTAACAGCATCAGGTAATAGCTCCACGTAATGCAGCTTTGTGTTTAAATATTCAATGACTTGCACGCTGTTTCTAGGCCAAGATACAACAACATTTAGAAATATCCTAAGATTAGTTACTCGGAAGGAGTAGTAGAAAGTGCTGTTGATTTGTTTTAAAATAGTGTAATAAATCATTAGTTTGATAAAAGAAAAAAGAAAAATACCGGAAAAATATGTTCAGTATTGCTTCAGCAAATCTATCGGTATTTACCGTTTTGTGCTTGTTTAGTGACATTCATATTTTTCTGATTCTTTCCAATATTTTTAGTTTGTGTATCATCACTTGGATTGACCAATAAGAAATTACCTGACTCAGCGCTAACTGCCTCCTCTGAGGTAAGATAAAACTAATATTCGTGTTATTTCAAGAAAGGAGTGGTGAATAGATCGTTTTTACTGTCACGAAATACAACAATAAATCTAGAACCATCTAGTGGAGAAAGCTAAGAAATTGTGATGTTATAGAAGATAAATAGACAAAATACCTTCTAAGTTTTAGGCCTGTGCGTCACCCCAAACTTCAGATATTCGTCGAAGATGTTTACGATATGATGACAATAAACTTGGTACAAAGTTTTTGTCCACTTGTTACTCAAACTTCTGATAAACTCTTTCATAACAATTCTTTACCAAGGACCAAATTAAAGATCTGGAATTGCCTCCTGTTAAAGTCACTTCTTAGTCAAGTTTTCCCAATTTAAGAAAAAAAACTAAAATAATCACTGAACTGGCAAAGCCGCACATATAGTGTTTTGTATGTAACCGTATTGTTATGCACGAGGTGGTCTCAACTATAAGCCTGGGCCGGGTTGCTCGAAAGCCGGTTAACGTTAACCCAGGATTAAACGTTAACTGAGGCATTATTTTTTTCTTGTTGAAAGATGTTTTTCACCTCTAACGTTTGGTGTAGTTTGAGATTACTACAGCTCAAAACTGAAGGGCAAACATAATAAGCAGATTACCTAACGAAACAGTTACAAAGCTGAAATCAAAATTTCCGCTAACCCTGGGTTAGCTTAATCGGGCTTTTGAACAACCCGCCCTGATGATTTCTAGAGCTCACCTCGCCATACATTGAAATACTTTTAAATAATTAATATATTAGGAAAAAAGGCAAATATACTGAATTTTGAATCTTAGCTACCGTATAGCTACAACTTTTACTCAGGACCAGCCTGAAAACCATCTGAGGGTAAGGTTGCCTCCTGGCCTAATATATTTTATCATTATATTTATTATTTATTCATTATTTTCACACGTTTGTTTTAAAGTGGGATGCAATACACAGTGGAGCTAGTAATGCAAGACTCTACCACGTGACTTGGGGGAGAGCTGGGGCGTGGGTGGCTAAAATTAGTAACAAGGGTCAGTGGTTAGAAGTGGATCTTGGTGCGACGACCAAAGTTACCATGGTAGCGACCCAGGGGCGATACGACTATGACCAGTGGGTGAAAAGCTATAAAGTGGCTTACAGCAAATACGGTGGTCATTTTGTGTTTCAAAACAAGGTGAGAATTAGGTGAAAACTCTTCACATGTCAGTTAGAAAGGAAATTTAGGAATTACAGCAAACCTAAAACTAAGAGATATATCCTTTGCTAGCAATTTCCTAGGTTTGGGCGATTTTGTTATTTTTGTAAAGACATTTTTCAGTTTAATAAAGAAATCTTAGAGGTTACCGATCAACGTTCAAAGATTCGAAGAACACAAGAGCAAACTGGTCTGGCTTTAATAATCGAAAATTATTCCACTAGTGCGCATTGGATACGAGATGCATGGTATATAGCCGAAGAGGCATTTAACGCCGAGTGGACTATAATCATGTCATATCCAACTAGCGGGAGTGAAATCTTTGTCTTACTTGCTCACCATATTCCCAGAACATGATATAGCTGCTCATAACCCATGATGGCGGAGCCAATGAAAACTCTTGAATTGCGTTATCCAAATGATCCAGTTTTTAATAATTGTTCATATACCATGATGTCTAGGCCAATGGGAACTCTCAAAATGCAATGACCCAGTTTTTGATAATAATGACTAATCAGTGGCCTTTTCATTGGTAGGTGTATGACGCTAATTCAGACAGGAATAGTGTGATTGTTAATACGCTCATTCAACCCATTGAAGCTCGTTTCATTCGCATTTATCCAGAGACTTGGCATGGTTATATTTCTATGAGAACCGAACTGTATGGCTGTGAGATTCACTCAGGTAGGAAGGCCTGTCTATAAAATGTAACAGGTAGTATTAGTATAAATTCACAATTTTAGAATTATTCGCCGAAAGCGAAGTGAATATTGGTGAATATTCACCGAGGCGAAGTCGAGGTAAATATTCATCAATGATCACTGAACCTGAGGCGAATAATTGCTGTAGTATAATTTTCTGACGTGAATATCCAAAACTACAGAATTAGAGGCTAAAGCATAAAAACACAGACGCAACTGTTCGTTTGCATACACGTATGCAGCCGTGGTACAACAGTTTTAATAATACGCTTACATGTGCATCGATTGTGAATCAGTTTACTCATCGACTTCGGCAGTGAAATATACAAGCGAAACACTACGAAAAATAAATTCATCTGGTACTTTGGGTTTGTTTTGTGGTTGCTGCCGTCATTCATAGTTGTCATCATCTTCTAGAACGCGCGAGAAATATGACGTCATACGAGGAACAGCTCAACCAATCAGACTCTGTCTGCTGGGGGCTCTTTGTTTGGCTCTAAAATTATACTTATCATCAAAGTTTCCTCGAAAGGAGTAACCCAGTTCGACTAAACCCTTACCTGTTACTAGAATAAATTGTGGATATTTCAACATTAGGTTCGACTATTTATAACTCTCTCAAAGCTGTTCCATTTCGTTTTTTAAAAAAGTGCTAGTGACAATCTTTTTTTATGTTCCTTATTTCAGAGGAACAATATGACTCTCGTTCAGTAGTGGGACTACAAACAACAATGTATTCATCGAATACACAATAGATGTGTTTGAATGTTATGACAATTAAACGAACGATGAGTTCACGGCAACTGTTCTCTCTACGTCACAAGGCGAAATTGTGCAATAAACTCGACCCAGTCTCCTGACCATTTTTTGACGAATTTTGAGCAGTTTTCACCCGAAAATCACGACTGAATTTTTGTTTTGCAGAACTTATACGTTTACAATCGATTTCTCTACACATTGGAGGGTAAAAATTGTGCACAAAAATATTTGTTACATACGCGTTTTATAACGAAGTTTTCAATTGTTGCGGAATGACTAGCCAAGTAGCACAACTAACCTAACGCATTGTTTATTCTTTTTTAGATTGCACGTCTCCATTAGGAATGGAAAACAGTCATATACCAGACTCCGCTATAAACAGCTTCATCGATGGTGAGTAAACCAGACGCTTGCTATCGTGGGTGAGAGCTGTTCTTTCAATGGCTCGTGGAATAAAGTGTCATATGACACTTGTGTTATGTTAATCAAATTAAAATCGGCGTACAGTAAAAACCACAAAAACGCTTCAGTGGAATTAACCCGGGTAATACGGATAGCAAAAGGAAACCAGGCGTCCCTAAATAGGGCAAGGGGTCTGAGCAAACGTCACGGACACTAGGTGGAACTATAGGAAACTCGTTAACTGTAACCTAAGTTCAAACTGAAGAATAGAATAATGCTTATTCAAATAATCAAATATCTTATTTTAAGTGAAACGTCAGTCACAAAAATGGTCACGCTTATATACTAATGTACGTAGCAATTACAACGCATTAACCCACAGAGGACTTCATCTGTTGCAACTTGCGCATAAATCTTGATAATCACCACATTAACAGTGCACATGATAACTGAAGTCCCTGGAGCAAGGTTAACTTTGTATGAAAGCCCATTACTCAGAGCAACGAAATTAATTATCTTTTTTTTTTAAAAAGTTATTTTTTTGTTTCTATAAAACGTATTTATTATAGTGATTAGTATATTTATTATAGTGACTTTATTATAGTGACTAGTAACTAATTCGTCTCCAAGCTTTTCTCTATATTACCAAACAGTCTTGACAAGAAATCTTGAGACTTTCACTTTCGCAGCTAATTATTTTTACAGTTAACATTTTTTACGACTAACGGTAAACGTTTTTGAAAAGTAACGCCTAACGGCGCAATATATTTTACGGCTAACATTTAACGCCATCGAGAACCTCAACAGATCGCTCGTGCTATCTAATTGATCAACGCACTTGGACGTTTAGAGCGGAATGAATCACATTGAAGTCATGCGTTGCTAATAACATTACTTTACGAAAAACAAGAATTTCCTCCAACACCGGAATTAGGTGCCAGTTCCCTTATCTAATTACGCACTCTTGATTTAAAACTGTAGTGGAGTCCCAAACATGGGCCGAGCAATGCCAGAATCTACCACATGGCAGGGGAATCAGGCGCATGGATTGCCAAGACAAGCGATAAAGGACAGTGGATTCAAGTGAATCTTGGTAAAATCCAGGAAGTAACCAAAGTAGGCATGCAGGGCCGACAGGATTATCCGCAGTGGGTCACCAAATACAGGGTGTCTTACAGCATGGACGGTCAACACTTTATGGAACAGAATCAGGTAAGAAATGGTCTCTTTTTCATTCCACTTTGTAACGTTTTCAAGCTTAATGATTCTGATTGGTAAACAAGAACGGCATCATCTCGCGCTTTTTATTAAAAACTGGATCACTGGATAATGCAGTTCGAGAGTTTTCATTGGCTTAGCCAATATACCATGCTCTACAAATATGATGAAAGCAGGCGTAATTTTGGCACATTTTTATTTCGATTTTAGTCTAGTTTTCTATATTTTGAGAGCGTTTTTAATCAAAACAATTATTCCACTCGCGCTTGTTGGATATGAGATGATTATAGCCAAAACGGTAACAAACATTTTACCATTTCATATCTAACGCGTGCTCGTGGAATAGTATTCAACATACGTTTACACACTGTTGCGTTCAAAACTGTATTTTACGATAACTGCAGAAATTCACGCGCGCTCGTTGGTTAAATTTTATTGTCAATATATGGACAGACACATGAATTTGAAATTCATGCGACGCATCAGCGAGCGAGAGCGGCAATTCGACAATTTGTTATCGTAAAAAACAAATTGATGTCAATGTTTAATGCGTCTGTCCTGTTATTGACGATGAATTTCGTCATAACATTGTCTAAGTAGTCTGCGGATCCACTCGGCTATCGCCTCGTGGATCCACAGCTACTTTGACTATGTTATGACGAGATTCATGATCAATAACAGGACAGACACATTAAAAAACTGATGTAAATTGTTAACTAGCATTGTATTATTACTATTTCACTGATATAGTATAATCTTCAATTTCAGGAATACATTGGCAACAAGGATCAGAATACCCTTATCGTTAATGATTTGATCGAGCCAATCAAGGCCCAGTATGTTCGAATTCTTCCACAAGAATGGTATGGACACATTTCGATGAGAATGGAGTTGTATGGCTGCGATTCAAGTAAATATCTGTTGTGTACTGTTCCTTATAGCTTTGCTTCAGCATAAATGTGAGTCACAAATCATTTACGATACTTTTGATTCTACCTTTCTGTGACTTTGGTAACCAAAAGAGAAACCTATCCTCACTGACAGGAGTACAGCCACTATTTTGGGTTACTTTGACCTTGTACGAAATTGCCTTTAAGGGCTCATTAAAGTATCTCGTTGCTAAGCTACACGGTTGCTAATCAGGTGCAAATTCACTTCCGGTCAGCCAAAAATTATTTCTCGCGCTTTTTTCGGCGCCGGCCCGTCACCGATTCAAGTCGCTGTTCAACTTTTTTACTTCGCTGCAACAAACACACACAAAAAAACTTTTTGCTTACATTTTTTTCTGATTATTGTTCTTCTTTACGGTTACAACATGTGAGTGGTGCCTTTTTTTTTAAACTTAGCTGTTTTGCCTGAAAACTTCATCCAAGTACGGACGTATTAACAGAAAGTCACAGCGATGGCTGCATGTTGATGGGGAAATTTCGAAAAGGCGACAGCACACGATTTCCAGTGTCAGGTTAGGAATCAAAATCTCAAAGATGCGGAGACACAAACTAAAATAAGTATTATACGCTATAACGGCACCGGCAAACTCTGTGTCCGTGGCCCTTTTGGCCGCTCCGAAACTCCCTGAAGTCTTTTGCGAAAAAACTGTGCGACTTTGTGAACCTCTGTCCGTAAACTGTCCTTCCGAGCCTGAGAAACTTCACTGTTTAGATATAATACAAATAAACGAAGCTATCGAGGCCACTAAATTGCAACCATTCACCAAAGATAGCATGGAACAGCAGAGGTCAGCAGACGGTGAGCAAGGAGGCTTGTAAATTATTTTTGAAAGCAGCTCTATTTCAAGAATTTCATTCTTACATCAAAAATGCTAACCACTCGGCCGGATAGAAAACTTGACTAATAATGGTGAGCTCGCAACTTGTGATAGACAACTTCTCCTAATACAACATCAACCTCGCTTGAGAACCTACTTAAGCCGGCTTAACAGTACTTAAAGTAATCTACAACACTGTGACTGTGAAAAAGAAACTGAATTCGAATTTTGTTCGGTGAAACAAAACACAGTTGAAGAGTTCGAGTTCGAGTGTAGACGATGTGGGAAAAAAGTCAACTTGAAGAGTAGCATTCCAGTCGTTAAAGCCACGGCACAACTCGCCCAAGATCTGCAGGACGTAATTTCGTTGCTCTTTCATTCCTTGTCAATAGGCAATATTTCAAAGATTACCACAGAATTCTCGAGACTCTTGGTCTGTATACCTGTCAACTCTCACGCCTACGGGTTGAAAACTTCGATCTCACGCCGGCTCACGCTTGCGGGCCAATTTCTCACGCCTGATTGAAAAAATGTGAACTGTTGCCGTCTTGCTTGACACAATTTCCAAAAATATGTTAACTCAGACCCATGTAAGGAACGAAAACCATATGTAAAATGAATAAATGACAGTACCTTCCTCGCGACCTCAGTTTTGAAGTGAAAAGCACTGGGAGCGAGCTCGCGTTTATACTTCGGACGTCTTCGGAAGACTTCGGACGTCTTCGGGAATCTTCAGAAATGATCGTGTCGTCTTCAAAAATCCGAGCACTCCAGGCACTCCAGGATAAAAATTTCAGGCCTACATCTCAGAAAAAGTTGGCAGGTATTCTTTGTTTTCATGTGACGTCATCATTTTCCAAAATTACAAATTAGCAATCCTACTAGCGTTTTAGAGTCATCAGACATAAGACCTTATCAAAACCTGGCATTTTACGACATTTAAGCTTGATAGGTCTCCTCATTTTCTTATAGAGGACATTTGAATTTCCAAGTTTATGCGTTGCGTGACATTAAATGGCGGTCCGAGAAGGATCACGCGTAGGTCAAAAGAACAGTTATCGCTTACGTTTTTGGTAACTGAACAGTTCTTGCACTAGAAGAAGTATTACTTTCAATGTCTCAGAACTCTAGAGTGATAATTTTTCGTTTCAGTGGCAAAACTCAATGACAGATGTTTCTGTTGGTTTCCGGCCGCCATGTTGGTGCCCCTCGGAGGGGCACCAACATGGCGTCTCCATACAAAACTCTCTAAATTTAGGTAAAACTGTTTACCGAATAACGCGGTAATGAAAAACCGCACAGACCTAAATCTCGGTGATGTGTTTTGTTTATCAATTATCTATCATATACCTGATTCTTGACTTAATTTATTTAACGGTTAAGATTTTTATTTTCGATCCAAACTACCAATAGGTCTGGATCACTTCAGTTTTACTCAGTGGATCCATATCGTTGAATGGATTGCACCGTTCGTAAAAAGGATTGCTGACTGGAGCGTGCAAAAAGCAAGAACTGAAGTAGTTCGACGTGGAGAAAAAAAAACAGTTCGACGGCTTTTTATCTGACTCGCAGCCACTATAGCTCCGACGCTACCTTCCACGATGCGAAGACTGGCAAAATTGTTGCGTACTCACAGCGACCAACGAATGTTAGTTCCCTTAGCAGCCTAGCTGGCCAACAATGCTTAGGTACCAGGCTGCTTAAAACTCCGTCATTACTTCCGGTTCCGCGAAAAAAGAACTTTACTAATTGAGAGATATTTGTAATTGCTGGATTTTAAAACAATTCGAAAGAACATCATATTTTTTGGAATTCAAGCATGGGTTTTTCGAAAAAATGGACAACAAAAAAGTTATGCGCAAAAGAGTGGCCAAAGGGGCACATTTTCCTTTCTCATTTCTTTATTTTTCATCGTAAGCCAAAACGCATGCTTAAAATTTCTTCGAAACGGCTTTTCAATTGTTATTGTACAAAAAATTCGCAAAAAAAGTTTAAGCCATTCAGGTAAAATGCATTTTTCTGTTTCTGGTCACGTGACATTGGGCGTAGTACGATGACGTCATGAACTGGACTATATTTGCCTCCTGTGAGTATTGTCCAGATTTGGTCAAATTGAAGCACACATGTGCAGAGTTATAGGCAATTGATTTTTCCCTAGCAACGGCATCAAAAGATACTTTAATGGGCCCTTAAGTTGAAGAACACCTGAAAAAAGTACTTTCTTAGATAGAGAAATACCAAAGAGATAATAATAAACCATAAAGCAACAAGGATGGTTAAAGATGGAGAAGATTAACACCAATTACAAACGACGAATTTAACAAATCTAGGCTTAACTTTCCAAGATGTGCAAATCGTGACGTAGCTCATTCAAGAGTATCTTCAATCTCTAAACGAAGAACATTGGTAAGAAAATGAAAACGAGAGTGATAACCCGAATACCGGGCGTTACAATTAAACGAAAATACTCTCCGAATATTCATCGAGAGGTACACTTTTTATCATTGCATATTGAAACTTGCCACCCTATTCCTTCACAGTAGTAGTATATAGAACTCCCAATTGGTTGTTCTAGTTTTTTACCCAAATTCTTTTCTCGGACTGTTTTTACAATGTCTCAGCTGAAACAGAACAACCAGCATGAGTTCTTCTCTTATTGGTGGTTTTCACGTCCACGCAAGTAAGCTTAATTATCACGCAATTGAAAAATAAAATCGCTTACCATTCAATAGACTGAGTCAGGAAATTGAAATATCGTAGAAGAGTAATACATAAACAACGTGCCAAAGTTTCGGGGATGTGCGATATTCCGAACTCGAGTTATTCGACAAAGGGTATCACTGGAAATTATAGTCTTTAGTATGGAACGCCCTGTGAAGGACTCCAACATGCCGGCTTAAAACCAGTGGAAACATCTGGATTTTACTTTGGCTCTCTCAAAATGTTTTTTCTCTCTGTTAAACTTGAAAACATTGGCAAAGGCACTTCTCTCAACATATTGCATGGTTAAAAAAGAACTCGAAAACATAAGGCGAATCGATATTTTCGCGCACGTAACATGCCACCCAGAGACAAAGCCGATGTCGCGCATTGTGGAAAAACGCAGAGTTCTCTTTTCAAAACAAGTAGTCTACCGAGCTGAAGACAGGCCAGCAGATATTTGTTTAAAAATGATTTTTACCTGATCAAGACAAAAACTCAAAATTTTTATTTTAGTTTTTTTTTTTTGACATCACGTGAAAACCAAGAATAATCTTTAAAACTGATTGGACATTTTATTTCATGAAGGAGCTGTCAACGGTGGCTATTCTGATTGGGGAGAATGGGACCAATGTTCTGTCACGTGTGGTGGAGGCTCCAGGTCAAGAAGCCGATCATGCACCAATCCCTCTCCAAAATATGGTGGAGCAGACTGCTTGTCACTGGGACCGAGTCAGAAAACTGGGTCTTGCAATGAAGTCCTTGTCCAGGTAAACTTTTGTGAAAATAAAAAAAAAAAAAAAACGAATAGGAGGGCCATGCGTTCCTAAAAAACACGTTTAGCCAAGAGTTGTCCAGAAGCCTCCTTACTCTTAAAAGCGTCAGTTCCGTCGTATGGGAATTTTTACATCATCAGATCATTGAGCAGAATGCACAATGTTCTGGTAGCATTTACTTACAATCAATGAAATATCTCAGGTCTGTCAATAGCGCATTATTATTGAAATATGGTGAGTCTCATTGGTTAAGATAAACGCACGCTTTTTCCGTACGATAAACAATAAGAATTTTCAGTTTATCTTTACAGCAGGTGACTTAAAATATAGGCTAATGGCGTGTTTTGGACAATTCAGACAGGTCTAGTCTATAACTGGTAATTCGATTCTCAGAATGACCAGATAGCGGGGTTGGAAATAATTTCTGTAGTGTGCCGAATCAGTGGTGCTGGAGCGTATGCTGCAGTGATACAAGTGGTAGTATCTAATGATTGTAGGTAAACAAAAATTTACACTGAGGAACCCCAAAAAAGGACTCATAAAAAGGAACTCATAAAAGGGACTCATAAAAGAGTTCTAGATTTTTTGAGTTGCAGCATAGTACTTCTACCGAGACATTGGACCCTTTTATTGTCATTTTGGCATCATCGTCTTGCCAAATGAATTAGATCTAGTTGATTCAGATAATGACATGAATCATATGCCATAACGCAGTTGCACTGAGATATCCTAATTTGTTTGTTCTTCACTTGATTTTATAGTAACGGTGATTACTCGGCTTGGGGGACCGTACGGCGATGTGTCAAAGACTTGTGGTGGTGGATGCAGACGCGAAAAAGAACATGTTACAATCCACCACCGGGCAACGGAGGGGAAGACTGCAATGGACTGGGACCAGACAGTTCTACCAGGATGTACAATCAGGAATGTCCGGGTATATCTTATATTTAAGTACATCGCAAGGCTTATCATAATCCACGATCTGACGTAGTTTTCGAAAACTGATTGGCAATGATAATGTTCATAAAGGAGGCCTTGCGAACATTGGAAACTATCGAGTTGAGGCAGCGTGGCCGAGAGTCAGCGCGTCGGACTCGCAATCCAGTGAAACCTCGAGTACGAGTCCCGCTCTGACCACGTTGTTTCACGTTACCCTTGCCTTCAGTCAGAGGGATTCTTAATGTTAAGCTCAATGTGAATCATTTGTTTAAGTTGTTAACTCGGTCCCCCTTGCTAGCCTTTCCTGCTATAAACACTACCGAGGGTAAATAAAGTTATATTATTACACTATGCCTTATTTGGCACAAAACAGTTTTGTTCAGCACCTGATGGGTCACTAATACTACTCTTTATCCCTTGATTCTGCAACCATGGTATCAACATCTCTCCACCATTGTGAACACCTTGGTTATCATTTTCGTAGCTAATAGGTTACCATAGAAACGTAGAAACAGTAGAAACAGATGACCTGCTAAAAAACGTACAGCTTTAGGAGCTTATAAATCAAAAACGGGCCGATGAAAATCTTTATATTATCACATTAGGATAAGCATATAGGCGAATATTGGCAAAATGAAATAAAAATCTGTAGGTGGGGCTCAGAGTGACCTTTACAGACTAAGTTACTCTTAGTATTAAAAATCGTTGTTTGCTTTTTCAATTTTATTTCGTATTTTAAAGTTTTCGTTTCTTTTTTTTTACCTTGCCCAGGTAAGGGTAAGAAAATACATTTTTACGTTACGCTAGCCACAAGCTGAAATTATTAAATATGAAAGATTAATAATAAGAGATCTCCTTGTCATTCACTTTCTTCTTGTTACGTTCACTTTTCATAGTAAATGGTGGTTACTCAGATTGGGGACTATATGGCAAGTGCTCAAAAACTTGTGGTGGTGGGATGCAGACGCGAACAAGAACATGTACCAATCCAACGCCTTCTATTGGCGGACGGACTGCAGTGGACTGGACCAACACACCACCAGGGAATGCAACAATCAGCAATGTCACAGTAAGAGAAATAAACGTTATTTGTATATTCGTTACTGTGCCCTCTTGGAACAAAATAAGGCTTGTTATTAGTAATGGTAATAGGACTGAGTGAGTCCAATTCGGTCTGTAATCATACGAGTGATAACAAAATCGGACGACCGCGCAGCGGGAGTCCGATTTGTTTATCACGAGTATGATTACAGACAGAATTGGACGACACGAAGTCTTATTACCAATTAATCATAAAAATTACAATTTCCGAGAAAAGAAGAATAGCAACGTTTACGAAATAAAGGGAAATTTGCATTTAATGTCGCTCTGAAATCGGCACAGTCAAAATGGATTTGCTGGTTGCCAAGTGACGAGCGAAAACAAGTCTTATGTCAGTCCAAAAACGCAACCACGCATGAAAAACGCTCAACTGCGGCAGAAACTTTGCGGAATTTGGTTAAAATTCCGACGCTTGCCAGGGCAGTTTTTCCAGCAAGGTTCAAGGTTTTTAAGCTGAGTCAATAGACAGTACACTTCAAGTTGTACACATCAGAGCCAGAGTCAATTATGATCTTATCAGTAATTATAAATCGGAATATAATCGTGTGACTTCACTGGAGATGGTCGGTAGGCTTAACAGTGTATAACTGGGAGGCCGGAGCGATTTCCGTCTAAGTGGCTGCATACAATTAGGTTTCTTGTCAGAATAAGTCTCTTGTCAGAAATTTTCTACTAAACTGGTTTTATTGAATGAAAGTGATTTCGAAATGCGTGCCGGAATACAGGATGAAATGAAGATGTGATCATCGCAGTTGGAAGTGCAAATTACGCAATTGCAAATTTTAGCCTGAAAAAAATTCAGGGCTTCAACGGAATCGCCCCCATGGCTTCCGCGTTTGCGTTGGCAGTGCTTCAACCAACAGAGCTATGAAACCCACAAATTGGGAGCTGGCAGTTTATTGAGCCACCTTAAGGTGGTTGGAAACAGTTTCTAGTATTTTCCAAAGACTTACAGTTAGATGGGTCCATTATACCACTCTTTATCGGTTGATGCCAAAATCATGATATCAACAAACTGCCCAATCATCGGGGAACAAGTTGCTGTTAATTTTATGGCACAATAGTTACCCATAGCAACAATATGACCTGCTAAAAACACCCTTAATTTAGCTTTAAGCGCTTATAACTAAAAAGCAAGATTGGTGACCCCCATTTTTTATTATCGAATTGTAATCAGCATGATAAGATGCAAGTTTTTGCAAAGTTTAAAAAATTCTGCAAAGGTGGTTCAGAGCCACCTTAAATATTTCGAAAATTAAAGGTGGCTCTGGCTCTGTCACTAGTCTCCATTTAATGTTCTAACAAATGTGTACCAATGACAGAAATGTGGAAGCCAGTTGGATGCTACCAAAACAGAGGACGAGCCTGGGCGACATCCTGCTCAAATTTAAACGTTTTGCCAAGACTTTAACGAATACAAGCAATGTGTAACCGCGGCTACCGAGCAAGGTGCCATGGCTATTCGGTTTTGGAGGACACAAAATGCTGGACTGGAGAAAATGCAGCAAGGTCTTATGATATGTATGGCTTGCCAAAGGGAAGTGCGAAACTGCCAAAAACGGCTTGTGTTATGGCTCATGGCGTCGGAAAACAATGTTTGTGTACACCAAAAGAAAGAAGGTAAATAATTATTTTTAAATGCCCCTATAGTTAATTACTCTCACGATGTCATCTGTTTACCCTTTTATGAGTACCGTCCCGGCGAGTATTTTATGAGCGGATGTTTTTGTGATACCGGACGAATCAACCTAAGACACCTTGACTAAATAATAGAACTGAATGGCCTGGCAACCCATTCAAAGGGATTGGTGCCGGATACCCCTTGAAGCTTTATGCTTGAAACCCGAAGCTATTAGTATTCCCCAGTCCAATCTCTCGCATTGGATGGAATTTACCCAGTGTTTGCCTCACTTACTTGACCTCTGCTAAAGTAGAGCATGGAATTTCAAAAACGGAAGCTGAGGTTCTTTCTTTGCAGCTACAGTAGGCACTTCACAATGTAAATTCAGTCAAGGTGTGAAGATAGCACGTGGCTTTTTAAGTCATGCACTCGGATATATCGAAAAATAATTAATATAGAGATCCGGAAATGGCTGGGAAGCCCGGAAATCTTCAAAAAAAGCAAATAAACAAGCTAAGATTTTTGTTTGGAAGGTTCGTGATCCTGGACACATTTTGATTTATGCTCATCGACCGTGCATGATCTTACATAATCGCAATGCTTCTATTGGTTAATTCTTTTGAGCCGCCTTTTTGTATTTTTCCAGGATTTGTGCAGGATCAACCCCCAAAGCAGCTAACCAAAACTACAACAAATAACTAAGCCATTTCCTCAAAATTATGTAATTTAAATACATATGATAAAAAACTGGGATTATACGGATAGTGACAGTCCTGTCCCAGAGAGTTATTATACTTCTTCCACTTTATATGTTAAGGTGCTTGGCAACCACTTGACTGCTTCAACAACGTATCCCCTAGCAACGCTTTCGCCTTGCCGGAATTATTTGGCACAAAGTGAGTGCTAAGGACCCTGATGGCATTTTTGACTACTGCAAGGAAAAGCTGAGGCGCTTAGCTTCAAGATTTTTTGGAGTAGACGATAAGAACATGTTGGTCGGGAGAGGATGTTGAGAATACTTACACGAAGTACGGGGAGTCCAAACTGTGCGAGTTTAGCAGGAAGACAGGCAATGGGTCTGACTGGACAAGAACGGAGATGTATTTGTTTACAAATTGGCCTAGTAAGTGGGATAGTGTCAAAACAAAGTAAATCATCTTCATTAAGAAAGCTTCGACATGTGTAGTGTGGGTGCCCCAGTTGCCTAATACATCGATGTAATACATCAAACACGAAGACCGAGTTTGACACATTTTCGGTGTTTAAGGTGGCTGAACACAGTTTTTGATACCTCTGTTTCATTTACCTTTGCTTCTAAAACCCTTGATCCTTTCGTCGCCAAAAATGGCAGCAAGCAAGTTAACAACACAAACTTCAACTTTTTGATAATTAAACTGTCGTATGTGCCGTTGCCATGGCAACATGATTAATTATAAACAAGCGTTTAAAATCGGTTTTGTTTTATTTGCAGAAAATCTAGTCATTAGATTTTCTTTATAATTTGCATGCAAAAGCTTGTAACCATACTCACATGTTAGCTCTATTTTAATAATAATTTAACAAACAGATCTTTAATTATCCCTCGTTGAAGGTTCACTGGCATATCTTGAATTTCCTTTGTTAAATTTTAATTTTTTTGAATCCTCCAGTTACTTATTTCCTAAAGTATTTTCGCTCTAAATTTCGTGAAATTCTAATGAGTGGTTCTCGAGAAATAGGCGTATCTCCGAAAGTCAATTTTTCACTCAATCGCAATTTTTTCGACTTACTACGCATGCGTTGCATTTAACTGGGTTCCTTCGGTAACAAACAAAAGCTGAAAATTGCTGGGTCTTTGCATCGTTACCTTTTCCAACATATCTTTGTAATAAAAGACTAAAGCCATCAATACACTGCGTTCAATTATAGAGAAAAATAACACAGATAGCGCGGGTGTTGAGTAAATAAATGATCGCTCTATTGACGGCATGTTTGTTGTTTTGAAATCCTTGTGCACGTGCTGAATTGCATCAGCAAAAGCACGCGCGAAAAACTGTGTTCGGCCACCTTAATAGATCTTCTCAACCGACAGTATATAACACTATAGAGAAAACAGAGAAAAGAGATCGTAAAAACCAATCCGGCTGTTATGATCATATTAATGAATTGCTAGTACGTCTGAGAAACAAACTTTGTTGGAAAAGCCTGGATTGAAACACTGGTCAGGGTTCATTGTCTTGTTAACCATAATCTCATGATCCCATAGTTCCTCATCGATAACTCGACAACCATTACTTTCCATTCGATAAAGAAGTTGCATTGGTCTATTTTAATTATATATATTTTCCATTTTTAGGTCTTGGAATTGCAAAAGATCACCTATCCGGGAATAAGCCTAACACAGACTAAGGCTTGCAGGGATAACGAATATGTAGACTAACAAGAGTTCTAGTAAAAAGAGTTGTGCTATGGATTTATCTCATTTTTTGGTTTTCTTGATCCTATAGTCATCTAAACACTTAAAATAACTAGGGGGGCAATTTAACGATGCACATAAACTCTGGAAGGGGGTGGGGGGGGGGAAATTAATGGCATTAGTATAGGAAATCGTCTGTTCGAGTAACAATTAGGGATTAATTGTATGCGTGAACAGATCGGACTTTTCAGTAATTTCCACGAGTGGTTGCACAAGTACAATTAATCCCTAATTGTTTCTAGAAAGAAGACCAATTTCATTTTAATAATACGGCAATCGTAAATACAAGCTTCTGGCTGACGTCGTTTTGCTATAGAGGGTTGCTGGAATAAAGCAACGGTGTGATAAAATGTGTTAGTTTTGTCACTTTAATGCTCTCAACAATTTTCGCCAAAGTTCTCCATGCGATAATATTTTTCTTTCGAAAACGAGCCACATAGACGAGCAATTTTCAAGTTTAATTGTAACACTAAGTACAATTTCATTGGCTTTGAAGCTGTCAAAACTCTGAACGCATGAGCGACTGTTTGATGAATAATCAACATGTACAGGAAAGGAAATGCACGTCGAAACCAGTCGAGACGGTATCAAAAGGCGTTTTATTTTGTTTACAACTTGCGTGAAAACGTCTACAGCCTTGACTTTTAAGTTTAAAACTATGACACGGAGCTAAAGATACAAGGACGAGTTCATTCGGGACTGAAACTGAGGGTAACCGTGCAAACACAAGTGAAGTTGAGGTGGGAAGACTACATCTTGGACAGTATAAAATGAAACAATTATTCCCCATCCTCCCCCAAAGCAATGATGAAGGCGCGAAGGAGCAAAAGTGCGCCATTTTTGGCATCATTGAAATGGGGGGAGGGGTGGTCCAAATGTTCCATTTATTTTGTCCAAGATTGTAGTTCAAAGTGTTCGTCGACAAGGTTTGTAAGTTTTTAAGATTTTCAAACCATGGACTTTAATTGCTTTGTTTGGTCGTTCAGAAACGCCAGCTGGACATTTTTCTCACTAGTCGCCACCATTCCTGGAACGACCATCCTTCGTTCCTTGAAGCTTTATAGGAGATATTCTCATCTTTGTGGGGTTTCACTCGGCGAACATGACATACGCGGCGGTCATTTTCATTTTTTGCAGACTTGAAGTGTTCACTGCGAGAGTTGAAGTTTTCTTGCCTTCGTCTTACACCAAAATGCTCCCCATAGTCCTCGGGACTCTGGCTCGCGGATGCTGTCGTTTTTTCTGTAACTACTTTAATTCGGTGTAGAAATCTCCGAGAACCTCTTCAAGATCTTCGAGCGAGAGATTTTCAATGGCTTTCGGATTTTTTCTCTCCAAATATCTGCGTAGCTAAGTTTCGGTCGATTTTGTTTTTGCTTTTGTTTACTACTGCTTCTACATACCAAGCTGTTTTTGTTTGTCGTCAACGGCAAACCTGAATTTATCCGATCAAATGTTTAATTGTAACACTAAGTACAATTTCATTGGCTTTGAAGCTGTCCAAACTCTGAACGCATGAGCGACTGTTTGATGAATATCAACATGTACAGGAAAGGAAATGCACGTCGAAACCAGTCGAGACGGTATCAAAAGGCGTTTTATTTTGTTTACAACTTGCGTGAAAACGTCTACAGCCTTGACTTTTAAGTTTAAAAACTATGACACGGAGCTAAAGATACAAGGACGAGTTCATTCGGGACTGAAACTGAGGGTAACCGTGCAAACACAAGTGAAGTTGAGGTGGGAAGACTACAATCTTGGACAGTATAAAATGAAACAATTATTCCCCATCCTCCCCCAAAGCAATGATGAAGGCGCGAAGGAGCAAAAGTGCGCCATTTTTGGCATCATTGAAATGGGGGGAGGGGTGGTCCAAATGTTCCATTTATTTTGTCCCAAGATTGTAGTTCAAAGTGTTCGTCGACAAGGTTTGTAAGTTTTTAAGATTTTCAAACCATGGACTTTAATTGCTTTGTTTGGTCGTTCAGAAACGCCAGCTGGACATTTTTCTCACTAGTCGCCACCATTCCTGGAACGACCATCCTTCGTTCCTTGAAGCTTAATAGGAGATATTCTCATCTTTGTGGGGTTTCACTCGGCGAACATGACATACGCGCGGTCATTTTCATTTTTTGCAGACTTGAAGTGTTCACTGCGAGAGTTGAAGTTTTCTTGCCTTCGTCTTACACCAAAATGCTCCCCATAGTCCTCGGGACTCTGGCTCGCGGATGCTGTCGTTTTTCTGTAACTACTTTAATTCGGTGTAGAAATCTCCGAGAACCTCTTCAAGATCTTCGAGCGAGAGATTTTCAATGGCTTTCGGATTTTTTCTCTCCAAATATCTGCGTAGCTAAGTTTCGGTCGATTTTGTTTTTGCTTTTGTTTACTACTGCTTCTACATACCAAGCTGTTTTTGTTTGTCGTCAACGGCAAACCTGAATTTATCCGATCAAATGCGACTGATACAACGAAAATTTAATTGTTCAGTTATCGATACAATTGGGATAAATTGTTCAGCTTCCAACCAATCAGCAGCGAGTATTTACGTAGCGGTATTATTAGAATCGAAAATTCACGGTGCACGGGAATCAAAACAGACTTATGTACAAATCAGCGTTTAATTTCACTTTCACCCATATAGAAGACCACAGTACTGCAAAACTGACGACCATCATGAATTATGAATTATACACATGAGATTATCACGTTCTAAAATACTAAATTACAATAATTCTCTACTAAATGCCGTAGTCTACAAAAACAGAACAGGTTACATGTGAAGTTTATATGAAACAATTCATATTTGTACTGCGGCTGTAGATGAAAGTGAAGAGTGATCATCGTAGGGAATTTTTCCAATTTAAGCAATTGGAAAGAAGAAGCCTGAAAAAATCAGGGCTTCAACGGGATTCGAACCCGTGACCTCCGCGACACCGGTGCGATGCTCTACCAAACTGAGCTATGAAGCCACACATTGGGAGCAAGGTCAATTTATGAGTTCATACGGGAGGGAGGAGGCGTCTCCAGGCAAATCAGTGGTTTAGTCATAACTACCAGTGTGACGTCACGTCATACGTCGGTGATTTTCGATATGGCGCCAAATTTTTTGGTTCGTTAGCTGAAAGATATGTGGGAATTTCTAACTTTTGATGATTCGATTACTTGTTCAATGTTACCGAGGATTCAAAATGTATGAAAGACTTCTTGGCGGTAATTTTCGTAGGATAAGTTATTCGAA